>OMNW01008105.1:0-11186 GCA_900303245.1 Selene dorsalis
GGAGTTGAGATACATACAGGTGGACAGGAGCATGATATTTTCCAAAAATATTTTACATAATGAAATGAGTGAAATTAGTTTCCATCAGTCCTTGTGTAGCTGCAAACAAGATCCCATGGAGTTGACCCCATCCTCTGTGTCACCTAGTAAAATAATTTTCAATCGTAATTGTTCCTGAAATTTGACATAATATAAAATAATAATAATAATTTGATGTATTTTTGTCTCTGTCCAGTATTTGCCACAGCTGACTGGCAGCAGCATCTTCCCAGCCCTGGACAATAAAAAGTACTACAACAACCTGCGCAAGTTCAACTATCACCTACCAAACATCTAAACACACTGGACCACTGATCTGACTTTGACCATGAACACCATTGAGCATCAGCATTTGAACTGACTGAACAACCTCAGGAGGTGAAGCCGACTCTGGAAGCACCTTGATTCGATTCAAGGGTCCAGCTACTTAAAAAAAAATTGTTTGTTTGCCATGTGAGGTGCATTGGGTGTGTCTTGATGCTGATGTCAGTCTATGCACTATTCCCCAACATATCAACTGGGACGTGTTGGTTTTTGTATGTTGCCTACGTTTCATGCTAATTTGGTTGTATTTTTGTGTAGCTGTGCACAGACAAGGAGCAGTGTGCTGCTCCGCTCATAGTCACTGAGTAGACTAGAAAGGTAAAACTACGACGTACTGCCTTTGCCAAATGTACTTTTTTTTAATATATATATAATGATGGACTCTGTTAGAGTGACATGTCCTGGTAGTGAGTTTTATGTTGTTGAGTTGATTGTCTGAGGTAAATTATGAAGTAGGACACAGACTTGTTTTCTGTCACGGATAACGACTCATGAGCATCTCTGATAATATTTATTGACGTCAGGAGTGAACACAGTTGTGAACATTCCCTTAACCCACCTTGACTCACATTTTGCAGTGACAATACCACAATGTACTCAATGTTATCTCTTGAACTCTGGTGCTAAGGATGTTCTCAGCCATCTGTCTGTCCTCAGATATTGTACACATGCCAAATTAATCTAAAGAGAAATGATTTAAAAGACTCTTGAATCCTTGATTCCTCTGCATTTTCTCTCACTCTCTCTGTTCCCATATATGGAGTCACTTTTAATACCTTGAATGCTGACAACAAAATAAAGCACAGAATAGTTCACACTATCAAAAAAAAACAACAAAAACAAAACGGTGTCAACAATATAAAGTGCTTTAACTTTTCTCTTTGTTGGACTCTTTTTTTTTAATATTCAACCACACTAAGCTTAGAAATAAAACATCATTTTAAATAAATCCTGTTAACCCAGAACTTGTGCTACACTGTCTCCTTGAAGAAAGACTGAAACATGCTGAACATGTGTGTAAATTAACCTCAGAGCCCTGCGTGCTTCATTCTTTCCCCCTACAAGTTACACTCTTTTACTTCAAAAGCCTTTACAAGGCCCCATATGTTACGATAAGCTGTAAATAGCAGGAAGCTGTCAGTCCAGGTCCAGCGCCAAATCCAGACGTGGAAGTGCCGTCTGTAGTCTGTCAGCTGTTGTGTGTTTGTCTTTGATTCCTGGCAGATCACTGAGAAACAGATACTCCAGATTCCTGTGTGGTAATAATACCTAATTACTGCATAGATATTATCAATAAAAAAATAATTGGTGAATTGTTTATCTCTAACACTCACCTGAGTTTGTGCAGAGCGATGATTCCCTTATCGGTCACGTTCCCACATGACACCACCTCCATTATATACAAACTCTCCTGCAGATTCTCTATTGAGCTCAGTCTCTCCAGACAGGTGTCCTCAATGTACATACACTTGTTGAACTTGATTTCCTCCAAGTGTTTCAAACCATCTGAAAATTTTGGAAAATAACACAAAAACAACATTAGCACACACTGAACTAATTAAATTCACACAAGCAAAGAAGAGCCTTACTGCAAAAAAAAAAAGAAAAAAAAAGCACGTGGACTCTGGCTCTGAAAAACACACAGTTTGGAGTGGTGCAGCCAACAAGGTCAGAGTGTGGCCGCCCAGTGTAAAACATCCTGGTCACTTGCGTCACTTTTGGAGCATAAGACTTAGACAGGTGCACTTTCACCCTCACCTTTCCTTTCTTGTTAACAGAGAGGGGAATCGCTTTCAGCTCCGTGGCCGAGGTCAAGCTCACATTAACACAGTCAATGCAAAATTCACACTTTCTGAACATGGCTTTAATCTTTGATTTGACCAACTTCTAATAAGGATCTTATTAGTCCGAAAATCCAACACTGTGTGATCTGTTGACAACTACTGGATGAATTCCCTTGAGAATTTCATTAATTCAAGTGACTTTGGTGATCCCTCTAATTTACACAAGGACAGAAAGATAATATTCTTCACACTGTAACACTGACCCAGGTGGTCAAACCCTCTGTACATGATGCAGGATTCAGTAGCGTCAATTGCCTGGATCTTGTATCTGCCCAGAGGCCCAGTTGGCAGCCCGTTGTAGTCTTGATGCCAGCGATCGAAACCTTGGAACCTCACTTTAGCTCCACATCTCAGCAGCCACTCTGAAGCCGCACGGTCTGGACCAACAGCTTTGATCCTCTCATAGTCCACCCTGAACGAAGATCAACAAACATTCACAGCATGATGACATGTAATGTGACGCAAAACATTTAGTTGTTGCTGCAAGGGATAAAAAGAGGAGCAAAGAGGGCAACGGAGGATAAAGTCCACCAGGTCAGACATTTGACCTGATTATACTGTTTATTTATTTGGTTAAAATACTAGTAGCCTACATATAATCACATGCTTGTTGTTCACCAATTACAATTACTAAACCCTTCAGTATTTAAAATAAATGGGTGCGATACGTTTTTAGCTGCATATATGCTTAAATACAGACTATATTATTGAATTTACAGGCATCTTAAGAGTAAACTTTATTGCATTACATTATGAAACTCTACCAAATAAAGTGGCCGCTGAGTATATGTATGTCTGTTGTTAATATGTGTAGGTTAATGAATGATGTCTCACTTGTTGAAAACTGCATTGAGCCAACCCCAGAAGTGTCTGCGGCTCCACTCCCTCTGTCTCGCCGCACACTGCACCGACTTCGATAAAAGCCTCATATCTCTGAGCTGTAAAACTAATTTAAGAAATAATTAGTTCTGTAACTGGATAAAAAGATATAGTAGGAAAATGCAACACAGTTGAGAAAGGTTTTCAAAAAACACACAAAAAAAACTCGCCTGTCCTCCAACAGCCCAGACTGTTTACACTTCGGAAGCGTCCATCCCTGAAACCTTTGACCTTATGACGCAAGACGCTCCTTCAGTCCCATTGGCTGGACGGGGTTACGTGCGTGCGTCGCGACGGAGGAGGCGTGGCTTCAGGGTAGAGGGGCTTGGAAGCTAGCACCGGCTCGACCAGCAGCAGCAGCAGCAGGAGGAGGAGGAGGAGGACACACCAACAGAAAACTCTGTCAAGCAGTTTTACAATGAAGAAGCGACTCTGAGGAGTTTTTAAAACTCTCTGACGATGTTTCGGATAGTGAGCGGTGCCTCGGTGAAGGCTGTGGGGGCAGCGCGGCCGAAACAGCTAAAGGACATAACGAGCAGACAGCTGCACAGGTAAGACTGACAGGGAGGAGGGCGGGCTCGTGTGAATCCACAGGTGAGTACTTAGTGTTTCAATTTAATTATTGGCAGGTATGTTTTTGAAGAAGGAACAGACAAGCGGGCACTTGCTTGAAACTTGAACAAACAATTTTTTACGAAGGACACTCTTCACAAATAAGAACCAGATTGCACAACATTGCCTCTCTCTGCATAACCCGCTCTGCACTTGCAACCCCCGCCACATCGTTTATGCACGTGTCTGCACTGTGCCTTGTCAACTGTGTCTGCTTTTATACTGAACACACTGTGTCAGATGTAGTTTTACCTGCAGAATAACATGTCTGTCTGTCAGTCAGTAGTGTTGCATGAAAGCACATCTGCAGTTTGCCTTCCTATATTAGATCCATATGATACAGCTCCCTTCTCCACCTTTCTTAAAATAAACTGAAATATACCTTGTAAATCAGTTGGTTCATAATGAATGGCCAATACTATAAGTCTGTTGGGTAATGTCAGCAGGAGACCAGAGCCCACTTTCATCACAGTAGTAGTTGCCAGAATAAATTATCTTTCCCTTCAAGAAGAAGGAGAGATGTACATGTTTTTGCATGTTGGGGCAGTTCTGTTCTCAGGCTCTAGTAATTTAAAAAGCAAATTACAGAAATACAGAAAAGCCCCTCAAGCAAAGTGACTGTATGGAACATTTAAGCTTTGTGCTCGTAAACTTTAAGTCGTGGATATATGAGCTGTGAGTTTTTAGGGAGGTTTTAATTCTTCCACAGTGCCTTGAGCTGTACTTCACTCAGCCTGGTTCTCATTTTCAGAAATTAAAACAAGATGTTTACTGCTCCAAATATCCTATCCTCGCGTGAGAGGACATTTTAAACTGTTGCCTCGGTCTTGGAACTGCTCTTACAGTAAATGCTTTACTATATAAAAACAAGCTGTGGATGATAGGGGACTTGAGTGTACAGAAACTGTTGCTACATTACTCCCTCCCACTAAAAGACAGTAAGTGGTAATTACCGCAGGATTGTGGAAGTTTTTTCTTGTCATGAGAACTGCAGAGCTGAATGTTGTCTCTGGAGGTACAAACTGACTGTTTGTGTCAGTCTCAAAGGTCTATCAGTTGCTCATTCAATCATGATACAGTTGGACATTGAACCACTGACCTAAATATTCTGCTCTTGTTTATCAGTAACCATCTTAAATTTGAACAGTCCCGAACCTAACCTCCTGTCTGTTGGTCTGTCTGTCTGCCTGTCTCAGCACCTATGACGTTGCCGTGGTGGGTGCCGGCATCGTGGGCCTGGCCACAGCCAGAGAGCTCATCCTGCGCCACCCGTCCCTCAGCTTCATCCTACTGGAGAAAGAAAAAGAGCTCGGTGGGTGGAGGATTAACAGATGTTGTTGTTGTGAAATACAGGAACATGTTCTTAGGAGCAAAATACTTTTTATGTGTCACATGTGTCTTTGCGAAATGACAGATTGTTGTGTTGGCTCTGTACTGCAGCTCACTGTTTCTGCCTCATTTCGTCTTTTGATTTTAAGATATTTGGGGAACAATGAAGGAACTGTAATCCTGTTATTGTTCTGGGTAGGACCCAACACTGCTCAAACCTGAACATCAGGGTTGTTGTTTCATTTTAAAACCAGTAGGGTGACGTACAGAACCAAAACAACGAAAACACATCATTGTTCTCAATATCACACACTATATTGTTTTTGGAAAGCATAAATAAAAAAAAACAAACAAAAAAAACAATGTAATATGTCCTGTGAGTCTCATTTGATTGCACCATATGCTTTTGACATTTGGTTTGTGCCCTTTGAAGTGATAACCCTGGAGAATGTCTCCTGTTTGCAGTTTCATATTTACCTTATAAATATGAAAGTGGTGCCTGAAAACAAATAATTGTACTAGCTAGGTATTTTTCTTCCATTAGCGTGTGACTGTTGATATAGAAAAAACTTTTTTTCCCTTCTTTTTGTTCTTCAATCTCTCCGTCTTCTCCTCTCTCACCAGCTGTGCACCAGAGTGGGCACAACAGTGGAGTCATTCACAGCGGGATCTACTACACGCCGGGCTCGTTGAAGGCCCGTCTGTGTGTGCGAGGAGCCACTTTAGCCTACGAGTACTGCGAGAAGAAAGGACTCCCTTACAAGAGATGTGGAAAGGTCTGCCCGTGTGTTTTTTACGCAGATAAGACACAACAACACAGCAGGTTTACTTTGGATGATTTATTCAAGGTGCTCAGCTGAGTCAGGAATATTCGGAACAGCTGTGAATCATAATACCACATACATGGATAGATAAAAACTAACATGTTCAGTCATAATAATTTGTCATGGTGTCAACAGATCAATAAATCAAATGATTTGTAAGACAAAACAGACAAATCTAAAGAGTTAGAACCAGCTTGCAGATTCTTACTCAGCACAGCTGAACAGTGAGTACAATTTATTGACAGCTTTTAGTTTTTTTTTGCCTTATGTGAAAGTTGACCATCTAGAGAAAGATAGGAAAAAAAAGGACAGAGGAAGGAAGCAGGGTGGGGAGTGTCAGGAGAGGGGTCTGGGGTATGACCTGTAACAATGTCCCAAATTATTATCCAAAGTAATGGATTCAAATTTAAATCTGAAACTATCTGATTAAGGAATGATTAAGAAAAGATAAAACAAAATCTGAGCAAGCACTTGACGCCCGATTCAGCTTCTTGTCGATGACACACACATCAAAGTATTGAGATTCAACACCCAGTCCTGCACAGGTCTTCTAAATGTCATGTGGATCTTTACCTGTCTGTCTCAGTATTGATCCCTGTGTCTGTGCGTCTCCTGCAGCTCATCGTGGCCGTGGAGCAGGAGGAGATACCCAGACTGAAGGCTCTGTACGAGCGCGGGTTGAAGAACAACGTGCGCGACCTCAGCATCATCGACACCAAAGGGATCAGAGAGCGCGAGCCGTACTGCAGAGTAAGAGACTCTAAGACAAGACAATCTGCATTCACACAGCAGAGCAGATGTTGGTGAAGCCATTGACAGTGAGCCATCTTTTCAGGGTATAATGGCCTTGGATTCACCCTACACTGGCATCGTGGACTGGAGGATGGTGGCTCTCAGGTATGGCACCGACTTTGAGGAGGCAGGCGGCACCGTGGTAACCGAATATGAGGTCAATGACATCTCCATGGTGAAGGAAAGTCCCACTGGAAGCACTGAAGGTATTAACGTGTCAGCACTTTTGTGATTAAAAAGAGCTGTAGTTAGTTTCTGTTTACATGAATGTGTTTTTTTTCTTTTTTATTCTATTTGTAGGGATGAAATATCCGATTGCAATTCGAGACACAAAGGTAAGTAGCTTACAAATTATATTGATCACAGTGTTTGGCCCATTGTGCTCTGCTCAGTGCATTCTTGGCATTGTGGTGTTTTGTCAGGGTAACGAGGTGCGGTGTCGTTATGTCCTGACCTGTGGAGGCCTGTACTCAGACCGCCTGTCGCAGATATCTGGATGCAGTCGGGAGCCGCGGATTGTCCCATTCAGGGGCGATTATCTGGTCCTGAAGCCAGAGAAGCACTATCTGGTCAAAGGAAACATCTACCCTGTAAGAGCCACACATTTTTTCAGCTGTGTAATCAAATGAATCATTTGGTTTGGTGTTAAGTGTTGGACAATGTCAAAAACTTAAAAGGTTTAGTTGCACCCATGTGGTGCCATTTAAAAGGTTTCGTTGTGTTTCACTTTCTGTATTATGACCCGACAGCTGGAAATAATTTGGTGAAGATGAGTTTGAGCCCAAATATTTTCAGTTCTGCTTTGTGATTTATGTTGAAAATATGACCATTAAAAATCCTGAAAGTGCATGAAAGAGTCTAAATCTAAACTTGTGACCAGAGGTTGGTAGTAATTTACTCCGTTACATTCACTTGAGTAACTTTTTGGATAAACTATACTTGTAAGAGTAGTTTTAATGCAGTATACTTTTTACTTTTACTTGAGTATATTCGTGAGGAAGAAACGCTACTTTTACTCAGTTACATTGAGCTGCATTCCGCTTGGTACCCGCTACTTATTTTTATCGATCCATCCAATGCACCATCTGTTTGTTTTGTTTTGTCGGAGAGATTTCGTGCGACTACGTGTAATTGTAGTTTCAGGACTTTTGATTTGGCTTTATGTTTTTTAGAAACATGTTTAAAATATCAGTAGACTCCCTCCTGCCAATATACTTCACTGCTGCTGCTTCATTTTTATTTTTATCGAATGTTCCTACAGGTTCCTGACCCTCGTTTCCCCTTCCTCGGGGTTCACTTCACTCCTCGCATGGATGGAAGTGTTTGGCTCGGTCCTAATGCAGTTCTTGCCTTCAAGAGGGAGGGTTACAAGGTGTACGACTTCAACGCCCGAGACTTTGCAGATGCGCTTTCATTCAGGTAGAGCGTCTAGTTTAACATCTTCTGAAATTATCTAATGATCTATAGCAAGGGTGGGCAAACGTTTGGCTCAATGGGTTTTAAAATCTGACAGACGTTGGTCTTGGTGATTCACACTGAATATGTCACCCTCTGTTTCTGCTGCAGGGGCCTTCAGAAGCTGGTGTTGAGGAACATCACATACGGACTTGGAGAGATGTACAGGGGAGTTTTCATTGGTGCACAAGTTAAAATCCTGCAGAAGTACATCCCTGAAATGTCCCTGAGTGACGTGCTCAGGTAGACCAGCGACACAATTTTTACAATACAAATACAGAGACATCTTCTCAGTTTCAAACGTATGCTTTTATGTTTATGTCACAGTGTTACGACTCAAAGGTGTTGCTTAAACCCTGGTTGTTTTCCTCTGCAGAGGTCCTGCAGGAGTTCGAGCTCAAGCCCTTGACCGGGATGGCAACCTCGTGGATGACTTTGTTTTCGACGGCGGGGTTGGAGACGTGGGCAGTCGGGTGCTCCACGTGCGTAACGCTCCGTCGCCAGCGGCAACCTCCTCCCTCGCCATCGCTGAGATGATCGCAGATGAAGTGGAGAACCGCTTCTCGCTGTAGAGAGAGAACGGGAACGCCAAAAACTTAAACTGGAGGTGACTGAGTCAAAGAGCGATGCTGTGTCAGGCTGCCACAACCTCGACAGCATCATAATCAACATTTTCATTACAAGTCAGGCCTTAAATAAGGAGGAGAGAGGTGGCACATGTTGGATTTAATTACACTTTTATGTTTACGACACCACATCTCAAAATGAAATTAATTTTCAAGTCTGCCCCACATTAAAACAAAGTACTTTACCATCATCAGGTTGAAACAGTAAAACATGGATATACAGTAGAAACACACAAACATGTTTTGAATGTGAACTTAACTTTTTTTAGACATTGCCCATTTTAAATTCGGGTTTTTTAAAGAGTTTGTATGGAAGTTTTTATTTTACTTTTGGTTGTGGTGTGTTTTTTTCTCAGCCACTGAGTCTGTGAGTGCAGGTAGTTTGTTTGTTATTTGACAGATGTCTAGTTGACTCTAGTACTGATGAAGAGGTTTTAAGCCAATAAAATAAACTGTATTTTCTTTACAATAAATTACAGATACTTAATAATGACATTTTTAATCCCTGCACCAGCCAGGATTATAGACTTCATGTGTTTGGGTTGTTTATCCGTCCGTCCCACTCTCAAATTTAGCACTAAAGAGGGGGAGATTGTTACTGCATTTCTTGGCTGTTTGGTGGAGGCATACAACGACGAATGAGTAATTCTAGTTTTTAAGTAAGTAGTAAGTAATCCCTAATTTTACCAATAACTAACATGGGATGTTGGGCATCATGGTTTCATGGGTAATCTCATTTTGGGAAGAAACTCCTCATCTAACGCACAATTACAGCTAGAGATTGCACAATTTCTCAGTAAAGACGGTTGTCCTTACTTCTTTTAACGGGTCTGTTATTCAGAGGATCATGAGATTATACAAAGACTAAATTTGAAAGGTTTATTTCATATTTACATTAAAGCAAATAGAGAACACTTGGTGCTTTTTTTCTATATATTTTTAGGTATTTATGGGAAGGTCATTTTTCTGCTACTCTTTGTTCTTTGTCGTGGCTTCAGAGGTTTCACATGTTGCTAAACGTGTGCCTATGAAATTTGTCTCCCATGTTGCCATTTCAGTCAGTTTATTGACAAATGAATGTTAATCATTTTTACTATATATACATATTTTTGAATAGCAAAATATACAAATGATCTTTAAATACAGGATGCAGTAATCTAAGGTACTTTTTGTAAATATAAGTTGGGGGGGGGGTGCAAATTCCAAGAAAATAAACAGAAAACAAGACAACTTTGTTGTGCTCATTTGTTCTTTATACTACAGATGTTGCTGAAGATTTTATCTTTTTTTTCTTCTTTTTTTTTGCAGTAGTCAATTTTACGCACTTTAACAATGTGTCCACAAGGAGGCGGGATCACAGCAACAAACACTGAGCTCCCTATTCAGGAATAAATATAACTAAATCAGAGGCTATTGTCAAAACAGTTCTCATTAATGTTTGTACTGTCTATTTGCCTGTGGATGATTTAAAAAAAATAAAGTGTCTTTCTCTAATAAATTGAGGCCTTTTACAAGAAGTGATATGTTTGTTTTTACTGTAAACAATTTTCACATGTGGATGAGTAAATTGATTTTAGATTATCTATATCTATATTTCTGAAATTATAAATAACATGTTTGCGCTGTGGCACTTCATTGAAATGAATAGAGAAAGTCCAGCCTTGTTTTTTTCCCCCGTCCAATAAAATGTGAAATTACGCAGCATGCGTGCCTGACAGCGGACGCGGCGCAGAGAGAGAGAGAGAGAGGGAGAGCGGCAGCAGACAGACAGACAGGCAGCAGAGTTGGTACGAAACATCTTTGCGACTTCACAAACCAAAAACACCACCTCGACTCGCTCCTCTGCTGCTCCGCTCCCACATCATGCCTCGGACCGCTCGCCGTTTTCGGGGGGATTTACTTTGGATTTAGCGCCCGATCGCCGCCGCGGAAGATGACTAAATGTGAAGTAGTCAGCGCAGGAGAAAGTGTGCCTTGTTTGGAGCTGAACGGGTCGTGTGCCACAACATAAAAACTCGGAGCGCATCAAGGCCAGCAGCAGCCTGTAGCACCAGTTAGCCGCTCGGCTAACGCTAGCCTGCTAACGTTACAGGTGTTCAGACAAGAAAATAACCAAACGTAACTTGTAGCCGTGGTTAGCTGGCGACAAGCCGGGCTCCCATGTTGTGACTTTAAACTGAACTTCATGTGCCTGTTATAAGCTTTTTTAGCAAACGTCAAGTAGCAAATATAACACTTAGCAACATTGTTATTAGCAGTTAGCTCTGTTTACAGCAGCAGCTAGCCCGACTAGCCACAAAGCTAGCGAGTTAACTTTATAGCTACATGTGCTTATTTTCTTTTGTAGCTTATTTTTCCCAGTTTAACCCGACTCGGCCCGGGACTTGCAGTGTAGTTTAGTGATATTTTCACATTTGCAAGCCGGCCAGTTTGACTTCCCCCCCCCCCACCGTGCCTGCCCT
>OMNW01008107.1:0-10044 GCA_900303245.1 Selene dorsalis
ACAGAGAGAGAGACAGAGAGAGAGACAGAGAGACAGAGAGAGAGAGACAGAGATAGAGACAGAGACAGAGACAGAGAGAGAGACAGAGAGACAGAGATAGAGACAGAGATAGAGACAGAGACAGAGACAGAGACAGAGACAGAGACAGAGACAGAGAGAGCGACAGAGAGAGAGAGAGAAATAGAGACAGAGAGAGAGAGAGAGATAGAGACAGAGACAGAGACAGAGAGAGAGACAGAGAGTCAGAGAGAGAGACAGAGAGAGAGAGAGAGAGAGAGACAGAGAGAGAGACAGAGATAGAGAGAGAGACAGAGACAGAGACAGAGAGAGAGACAGAGATAGAGACAGAGAGAGAGACAGAGACAGAGAGAGAGAGAGAGAGAGAGAGAGACAGAGAGACAGAGACAGAGAGAGAGACAGAGACAGAGATAGAGACAGACAGAGACAGAGATAGAGACAGAGATAGAGACAGAGACAGAGATAGAGACAGTCAGAGACAGAGACAGAGATAGAGAGAGAGACAGAGAGAGAGATAGAGAGAGAGACAGAGAGAGAGAGAGAGACAGAGACAGAGACAGAGATAGAGACAGAGATAGAGACAGAGTGAGAGATAGAGACAGAGACAGAGTGAGAGATAGAGACAGAGACAGAGTGAGAGATAGAGACAGAGATAGAGACAGAGACAGAGTGAGAGATAGAGACAGAGAGAGAGAAAGAGATAGAGAAAGAGAGAGAGAAAGAGACAGAGAGAGAGACAGAGATAGAGATAGAGATAGAGACAGAGGTAGAGACAGACGTAGAGACAGATAGAGATAGAGACAGAGGCAGAGACAGATAGAGATAGAGACAGAGAGACAGAGATAGAGACAGAGGGAGAGATAGAGACAGAGATAGAGACAGAGATAGACAGAGATAGAGACAGAGGTAGAGACAGATAGAGATAGAGACAGAGATAGATAGAGGTAGAGATAGAGAGAGACATAGAGACAAAGTCAGAGATAGAGACAGAGATAGATAGATGTAGACATAGAGATAGAGATAGAGAGAGACATAGAGACAGAGTCAGAGATAGAGACAGATAGAGGTAGACATAGCAGAAGAGATAGACAGAGAGAGAGCAACAGAGAGAGAGATTGGGGAAGAGATAGAGAAAGAGAGACATAGAGAGAATTAGACACTTTGTGTCTGGTATTGTAGTGCATGTTGTGTTCATCTAAACATAAGCATAGTTTCTGCCTCGCTATGCTCCATTTGCACATTGATGCAAGCAAGTTATGATGTGAAAGTTGAGCTTTAGACAAGTTTATCCTGGCAAGCATTTCCTGTGCAAAATTCCAACCTGAGGGTATGTCCTCTCCTGTCCTCACTTGCACATGATTCATCTCATTTATTGCAACCACACAAAAAAGAAAAGAGCAAGACATAAAACTAGGGCAGCGTTGAAATAAAATAGGAAGTACCAGTGTTATAAAATATAAATAAAATCCCGTTAGGTCGCACCAAGTCATGTTTTAGGCTTTTATTTCTCAATAATTTCTATAGAGATCCTCATTTAAAGGAGCCAACCACTTACCTTTGTCTTAGGAGCAGAAAATCCATTTTTAGTGATCTGCTGGCTGTGGTTGGTGGTTGGAGACAGAGCAGCAGGGCCTTTCACACCCACTTTAGATACTTCTGCTTTTGCTGCTGGCTGGTCCATAACAGCTCTCCCCTCAGGATTCAAAGTGTTTTTAGTGGTGTGTGTGGAGCGCTGGGAGGCCTCAGAATCTCTTTTGTTCTTCTTGAGGTATTTCTCTAAATGATCGGGCAACTTTACCTCTGAGAACTTGGGCAGAGGAGGAGGAGAGGAGGAGCTAACTACTGACTCACTAACTGTACCTTTGCCACCACCCAGGAGTGGGCCTTGAGCTCTACTCTCCACACCCTCCTTATCTGCTCCAGCTCCAGGCAGAGGTGTATCAGTAACATTCTGCTTTCCAGCAGAGGGCAGGTCTTGTTGTTTACATGACAATGAGCTATTTGAGGCAGAGGGAGTTTCCTCTTTGGTCTTCCTGGAGGAGCTCAGCAGACTGGAGAGGATGGATACCCTTCCTGGTCTTGTTGTCAACTTCCCAAGCTCCCCTCCATTGCTTTGTCCCTCTTCTCTTGTGGTTTCAGCTTTGGCCCCCTCTCCTTCTTTTCCTTCCACCTCATTAAGTGATTCCTTTTTGTTGGTAGACTCTTCCAGGGCCCTGTTGGCTGCTTTTTGTTTCATCACCATGCCTGGGGAAGGATCCCTCAAAGTAAGGCCATTTTTCCTCAAGCCAAACTGAAACTGGTCAGGATCAAAAGTTTTTTCAAAATAGTTCTCCTTGATGGCCGGCAAGGCAAAAGGTGGAGGTGGGGTCTTTCTGTGAATGCGCCTCTTCAGAGGTATTGAGAAGGGCTTCCCACCGTCCTTAATGCTCCTGATAAAATCATTTAAGTCATTGGGCTCCAGAGATCCGTCCTCACTGGGTGACGAGTTCAGTCTTTTCCTGTGTTCCGTCTTCTGTCTTTGATGATGTTCCACATCCAACCAGCTTGATGGAGATTCCCTCTGTAGTTGAGAACTTTGAGACAGAATGGATGGTTTCGCTGCAGCAGGTACAAAGAAACTGCCATTGATCATGGACATTGCCTTCTTTTGTGGATTGCTGAGGTTCATGACCGTGTCCTCTTTTGAGACTGGCTTGTCTTGTTTCACACTAATATTTGTTTTGACCTTGTTTTCATCAGTCTTCTCCGCACCGGCATTAATGCGTACTTTATCCAAGATAGCAATGGACTTGTCCTTCTGTTCACCACCAACCTTTTTCCTACATGCATCTTTTACAGAGATGTAATCTACCTTCTCCTTGATGTCTGCCTTTGATGGGTTTACCTGCTGCTCCTCTTGTGTTGTCGCGTCACTCTGACCTCCAGCAGATTCTTTGATGTGGCTTTTCTTCTCCTGTACCTTCTGACTCTTACTAACAACCTTTTCAGCTGCAGAAACACTTGATTCTTTAGGTAATTTGTCATCTGTTGTCGCAGTCGTTGGTTTCACTTCTTGGCTATCATTTGGGGCTTTGGAGTCTGTGAATCGGTCAGTTGTTTTCTCTTGTTTCTTCACCTCCACAGATTCATCTCTGGTAGCCGAGGACATCTGTTGTTTCGGGGTACTATGTTCAGAGTTAACAGATACATCTACAGTTTCTTTTACCAAACTCTTTACTGATGAATCCTTTGTTTCAGTCTTGTCTTTTGCCCCACCAGCACTCTTAGTTTTACTGCTTTCAACCTTAAGTTCTTGAACTTGATTTTCTGATGTCATCTCTGTTTGTACTCTGCCTGGTTCTTGCTCCAGGCCAGTATTTGGGCATTCAGGTTCTGTCAATTTGTTTTTCTCTATTTTTGTAATGTCCTCAGATTGGTCTTGAGCTGTTTTGGCCTTGCGTTTGGACTTTGTAGTTGGTGTCTCAGGCAAACTCTTCTCTGATGAATCCTTGGTTTCAGTCTTTTCTTTGGTATCTATGGATTTCTGTTCTTGAGTTGTATCTGTTTTCACAATTTGGCTCTCCCTTGTCTTGTCTGAAGCTTTTGGACTTTGTGTTGCCTGCTCTGGTTTTAGGTTAGAATTTATAGGTTTGGATTTTCTTGTTTTCTTTTTCCCTCCTTTTTCTGTGCTCTTTATTTGATTTCCATCTATCACAGAGTTCTGGTCTTTGACAGCAGCAACTCCACTTACATTCAGCAGTAAATCCTTTATTTCAGTCTTTTCTTTGGTACCTTCAGCACTGGTGCTTGCAGAGTTGACTTCTTGACTCCAGCCTGTCTCTTGGCTCTCAGTCGTCTTGTCCTGAACTTTAGTGTGTAATCCCTCCAGTTCCTGATTCAATTTATCATTTGAACACGTGGATTCTGTTAATTTTTTCTTCTCTGGTTTTGTTCCTTCTGTCTTTTGAAGATCTTCAATGTGGATCTTCTTGTCTACTCGGTTGGATTCAGCGGTCACATTTAAAATCTCATCAGGTGAAGTCTTTTCCTCTTTTTTATCACCTGCAGCTTCTTTTACCTCGTTAGCATATTTGTCCTCTTCATTTCTGTTGTGGCTCTTGACTTCAGCTTCGCTTGGAAACAGTTTGGGCTCCTCTTCATGCTTCACTGTGGATGCCATTGTCTGCTGCTCCTCTTGCTGTGTTTCTTCACTGCCACTCTCTGCATTTTCTTTCAAAAGAGTCTCACATTCATGTTTTGCTTCTGCCACAGTGGCTGTAGTGTCATGAAGCATGCTTCTCTCCTGCTCTGCCTCAGTCCTCTTCTCTTCCAGGGCATCCATAACTACCCTGTGTGGTCCCTCCACTGGGTCAGGCTGTAAACATTTTTCCTCTGATGACAGACTATGAGGCTTTTTTGCTTTTGTGATGTCTTTATCCTGTATTGTTGTGCCTCTGAACTCTCCCTCTTTGCAACTGCTCTGTGAGTCAGTGCTTTCCACTGCTGCGTCATTCAGCTTTTCATTTGGTTTTGGGTCTTTCTCCTGTCTTTCAAATTCTGTGGCCAGTAAAAGAAGCTCTTTGTCCGTCTTATTTTCAGCATTCTTGAGTAATTCACAAACAGTCACAGCCTCTGTTTGAATGTCCAAAGCCTCTGGTGGTTTTCTGCCAACCTCCTCTTTACTTCTCTCCTCCATTCCAACATTTTTCACCGAATCCTTTTCGAACGTTGATGGCAATAGATTATTTTCAGGAATTATATTTTTGACGTGATCCTTCGATAAACGGTTTTTCTGTTGCTGGTCCGTATTGGCCAGGCCAGCATCGACCGAGGCGCAGGGAGTGGCTGAAAGCTCTTCTGGCTCAACATGTTGGTCTGTTGACATCAATTTAACAGGCAGATTATTTGCATTGTACTCTTCTTTCACACTGACCTCACTTGTTGCTTTGAGAGAAACATTATCAGGAGTAACACCTTCTTCATCAGCTGGAGTCATTATGTCACAGGGTAGGCTGTCACCCACTGGAGGTTTGGTCAACATATCAGTTACATTCTCATTATCTTTTGTGTCCTGCGGCAACACTGCATTTGAGTTTGGACCCTCTTCCTGGATTAAATCTGGTTTTATGTTACTTATTATCAGTGTTGTCTCTGTTGTTTTCTGTTTCTGTGTGGTGTTGTCACTTGGCATGACAGGCACATTTCTGACTGAGGACTCCATTTGTGCTTGTTGCTTAGCTTCCTGCTGTCTGCCATGTTCATCAGTCTCAGCTTTATTTACATAAGCGACAGGTAAATGAGTTGGATTTGCTTTAGCAGCCTCACTGCTAGGCAATACCTTAGATACCTGGTCTATCTCAGTATTTGCTGTGACAATCACATCATTGTTTTGGTTTGGCAGCATTTCTGAGACCTCCTCAGCTGCATGATTGTTTATCCTCTCATAATCATTTGTCTCTTTTCCTTCCACTGTGCTTCCACTCACACTGGACTGACTCTGTCTTAATTCCAAAGCTTCCTCCTTCTCCCCCACTTGCTCTGCTACAACACTGTCAGTTACTCTGGCTGTTGTCTCTGTGTCAGCGCTTTCACTGGATTCCTGTGTAGATGTAGCTGTGCTTACAGAGGTCTCAGTTGGGCAGAGCAGAGGTTTCCTAGATTTGACTTTGGTGGGAGTCCTCTGACCCCGGGTAGGAAGTTTGCTCACAGATAGTGAGGGCTCAGCTGCATCCTTTACTGGACCTTTCTGGCTTTGTTTAGTGTCACTCTGTTTGGAGAGCCTTGATGAGACCGTTTTCTCTTGCTTGGTGGGAGATGGAGTGACACATGAGAAAGGGGTATCATTCTCTTCATGGCTATTCTTTCTTTGAGAGAGTAGTTTGGATGGTCTTGTTGGCAGCATGCCTGCTGTTGGAAACATACACACACTTTTTAATACAACAAAAACAATCCAAAAAGGAAACACTAAAGACTTGACACTTTTCCTGTATTTTATCTGAAGTGTTGATTCATCAGATATATTCTACAATATAATGTTTGTGAACCATAAATAATCTTAATGTAGTTTTACATCCTCTCTTTCTGGTTTCTCTCTGGAGGTCTAGTAACAACAGGTCAGTCAGCCAATCAGAAGAGAGAGATTCAGACTTGGGACTCAGGTCATTGCTGAGACAGGCTCAGGACATGCCACTCATTGCCTTTTTGTGGCATCATAAAGTTACATAAAGTCCTGATGGCCGACTTAAAAAGTCAGTGTCTGAATATAGTCTGCGTGCATTTCTCTGTGGACTGAGGCTTTTATACTTTGACGGTACTAATATAGAACCTAGAGCTGCTTTATAATCAATGAACACATAGAAATCCCACATCATTCAATGTGGAACCTTTAAAGAAACAATTCCACAGTTTGGGAAATAAGTCAATTAGGTTGTTGAGACCAAAATAAAAAGATTCAATTGTGGGGGCAGTTTCTGTGTAGATAAAACAAAGAAAACAGGCTTTTACTATGGTCTTACCTTTGCTGGGACATTCAGAAAGTGGAGAAGCAGGTGCTTCTTGTTGGTCTGGACTCTTCTTAGGTCTTTCTGAGTCTGTCTGACCGGATGAAACCTTTTTAGAGCTGCTGCCACTGGCTTTTGCAATATCATCATTGTTTTTTCTTGTGGGTGATGAAATGGGCAATCGAGTCTTTGATATAAGAGGGACGTTATTCTCCACAGGTTTCTGTTGCTCCTTTTTAGCATCCAGACTTTCCTTGTCAGGCGCGGGTCCTGTTTTAACACTAGTATCCCTGTACTCTTTCTCCATGCCATTCACCAGCTTTACAGAACCAGAGTCCTCATCAGAAGTTTCTTTAATAATCTTTGTACCTGTCCTGTAGGTATTTTTTGTTGGAGACACGTCTCCTGGAACAGACTTTCCTGCCTTTACTTCCTCGAAGCTTGGTTTCCTGCCAGCTTTGGTTGCAGTGATTGGAGATTTCAAAGATTCCTTGTTTCTGGGTTGCTTTTGCAGTTTGGAAGTGGCCGCTGCGGCATCAGTCACTGAAGTTTTATCTGGTGTAACTGGTGATTTCACGTCAGCATCTGATGTTAACCTTTTGGGGATTTTAGACTTTGAACCCGTCACGGTTGAGGGGCTGCTGCTGCTTGGGCTCTTTAATGTGGGTAACACAGAAGCTGTTTTCTCAGTGCTATGTTCCCTCTGTGGTGGAGTATCACTGGAAGCTCCCATTTTTGTGCCCTCCGTGGAGTCCTTTGCCTTTGTTGTGACATTCTTGGCTCTGCTTCCAGCTGCAGGGGGGGAAGTCTTTGCTCCACTTGCTGTGGTATGCTGACTTTCCGCTGTTGCTCTGAGCCCTCGTTTGGAGGAGGTATCCTGCTTTGTCTCTGGGCCACTTACCCCAGACCCCAACGCTCGTGACTTTGCTTTGTGCATGTCCGAGGGTGCAGCGGTATCACTGATGTCAGAGGCCTCAGAGTCTTTCTTATCTTTGACTAGAGCCTCAGCAGAGTCTGTGTCACAGAGTGTAGTCTCATCTGTTGTTGGTAATGGCTCAAGGTCGGCATCCTTGATTTCCACATAGTTGTTGTTTTGGAGGTTCGGCACTCTATCAGGAGAGAGAGGGAGATAAAAGATTTTTTACCTTTAGAACCATTAAGTCCTAATAAAACTCCTAATAACAAATAATCAGTGCTGTAAAGCAATTAATTGCAACTAACTACATTTAATCAAGTGGATCTGAGATACCTTTAGTTTACTTGAGAATTTTTATTTCACACTGCGTCACACTACTACCTTGACCTTACCGCAATTCTGACAGACAGATGGTGCAAAAACTCCACTATATTCATTTGATATCACTGTAGATAAAAGTTACTCAACTCCAGGGGTGGATGTACTTGACAGACAACCCTTAAACTCCACACATGATTTGCTACATAGAAGATAATGCAAATTCACTACAGCACCATGGTCTTATCTGAAATCCATGTCTGAAATTTTAGACATGAAAAGTTTCCTTTAAGATAAATGTATGCTGTACTCCAAAAAAAAAAAAAACAGAATTCATCATAACTGTCTACAATGTAAACCTTTGTAAAGTTCCATATTAACCTTTAAACAGACAGTTTGTAGTTTTTAATGTCATTCTTGGTCAAATGACTTTTAACAGATTTAATATTTGGTCCTGTGTTAACTAATGACGGTGCACACTTAACGTTTCATTCCACAGGTTCTGCACTCAGCGTTTCAGTATGTTGTTTCAGACTCATTAAGTTCTGTGAGTGTGAAACTATTTACTGACACAAAAAGTGTACACTTGAGTACTGAAGTTCCTTTATAAGCAAGTAGTTTAAATAACAAATAACTGAGCAACTTTCACTTGTATAAGATTAACATTGACCAGAAAATCTTTACTTTGACTCTGCTCTGTAAGATTTTAAGTACGTTTGATTTGATACTGTCAGGTGTTGCTAATAATCATATAATTTCCCTAAAACAAGGATTTTGACTTGAGGAATAATTCAACATTTTGTCTGGGGGGGGTTATTTGCATTCTGACAGATGAGATAATAAGATTGATGGCACTCTTCACCTCTCTCTCTCTGTAGGAGCTGTGCTTAGTACAGAAAAAAGACTGGTTACAGAGGGCAGGGCTAATCTGTACAAAACAAGTAGGTATTTCTGAAAATGTCATACATTGTTAGTTACATTTTTGAACTTGACTTTGCACGAGGTCAGAAAACAGACTGGAATTCAAACTTCAGCTATGCTTGACATTCACCCTGCAGTGGTTCTAAAACCATAAATCTGGCCGTTTACTCAGGTATTTTTCAGGAATGACCATCTTTAGCCTGGAGTGTGCAGTAACTCAAAAATTTACAGGGCGTTACCGCCGTCACACCACCACTTAAGTTTTTATTCTTTTGACAACAGTAGCATATCTGTCCATATACATATACACTGTGTACAGCGTATGCAAACAGCAGTGCACAGGCAGTAGATGCCCGTTGCCTGTCAAGTTCTGTAATGACCTACTTATTCTGGTAGTGAATATACACCATAGGTAAACACAGTGTAGGTGACCTTCATTTCAATTTACACTTGACAAAATACAAAATAAAACCTCACTCGCTATTTCTTCATTTATCGTTAAGTAGTTAAACAATTACTATATAGGATTCGTAAGTGTAATCTATGGTTTTTATAGCAGTTGTCGGTGTTTTTGAAAGATTGGGGCTGTATATCAATATTTCAGAGCCTAAGTTCAGGTTTAGCGTGCATTGTTCTCCTGTGGTACAATGGGCCATGGGAACTCAGAGCTCAGGTTGCATGTCAGCTTAGCTCTGTGTGGCTCTCCTGCTTTCCGTTTCACCCAGGATCAAAGGAGCTATTAAACAATAACTGCAGAAAATTCAAATAGGCGGGTTAAGACGGACAGCTTAGCTCTCTCCAGCCTCCCCTGCTTTGGGTTTTTCCCAGGGACAAAGGGGCTATTAAACAATAACACAAAGTTAAAATAGACAGATACTCACAGTTTGACCGGTGCTGTGTCAGAAATCTCTGAAGCTGAATCTCTGCTGTTCTCCTCTCCTGTTGCTTCACTCCCATGCGAACCGGGCTCTGGAATAACACACACCTTCTGGGCAAAGACCTTGTGTTTTGAAGGCAGATGCACAGTCTTGCGCGTCACACGGTTTTCTCTCGGTCTGCGTTTCTCCTGAAGTGAACTTTGCTTTGAGCCTGTGGCAGTGTCGGGCTCCTCTGGCTGCGGTGAGCTTGTTTGAAACTCCCCTGTAGTCTGTGCCAAGAAGCTGGCTGAATCTAGTGAGCTGCCACTGGGTGGCAAAGTATCAGAGGAGGCAGAGGGGCTGAGTGCTCTGCTCTGAGGAATGGAGTCATCCTCTTGGATTACCATGACAGGTATAGCCAACAGGGGAGGCGAGTCTGCTCGGTAGCCCTCCTCCTCCTTTTTCACTATATCCCTGTCTCGCTTTCTAGAGACAGAGTCAGAGATAGAGACAGATAGAGGTAGACATAGCGGAA
>OMNW01008108.1:0-20069 GCA_900303245.1 Selene dorsalis
CACACACACACACACACACACACACACTCACAATACACCTCCACCATAATCATTGTCCAAACCCCTCTGTCCTCTCTCCTGTCTCCTTCCCTCTCTGTCTGTGTTGGGCTGGCATGTGATGGTGGCACTGGTGTGTTCTCTTCCTCTCCCCCTTGTTTACTAACAGACGCAGACCAGGCTGGAGCATGCCCACATTAAGGAGCTTGAACAGAGCCTGCTCTTTGAAAAGACCAAAGCTGAGAAACTCCAAAGAGAGTTAGAAGACACTAGGGTAATGAATTCTGCTCTGCAGTGTGCTGCGTTGGAAAGGAGGGCCTGGGCCGGGGATAGGGGCCAAAACATTTGCAAGGGGTACAGAGAGGTGCCAAGCAGTAGCTGGAACTTTGCTTTGTATGGGCTTGTGGTGATTGAACCCCTCATGCATTCTTCACATGATAAAAGTAGTACTCCTGCTTTTGACAGCAAACAAATTAAATCAAGTACTATACTAATACATGTGTGAGGTGTGTTTAAATCAGTGCTGCTTAAGGTTGTAGTTTTCATCATAGCTTGTAACCATTTTTGAAAAAAATAAAACCTAATTTAAATTGATTTATTCAAAATTCTTTAACATTGAAATAAAAACATTTCTTTTATACTGTCAAGCACATAACCACATGCATCTCTCAGCTGTCTTGAGTGACTGTTCTTTTGTACTATTTTCCAATAAGTTGCTCAAACTGAACTCACTCTTGCTTTACTTATATCACCGCTTAACCAGACAGACAAACTTCTCCTTTGTCCCCAGCTAATCAGTTATCATTGATTAGCATGGTTATCCTATGTTTTACTTCCCCAGTCCTTCCCAGCATCCATTTGTCCTGCTTATTTGGTGTCCCTGCATTATCCTACTCTAAAATCTGCTCCACCTCCTAGATAATGCATTGTTGTGTTCCCCTTGTGTATAATAGTTATGAGACAAATCAGTAAAATAGAATTCTTGTAGTTTAAGGGTTGTAATTTTGATTGGGTCTGAGATAAACCTGTCCTAAACAAGCTGTTAGATATTATGTTGAAGCAGCTAAAAAAGATGCATGCTTGAGAACATTAAAAAACATACAGTAGATAGGGTACATAGGCAGATTGATATGAAAAATAATGATGAGTTCCAAACAGATGCCAATGCTCCTTTAGAGTATTTTGTAGAGCTTTCCTATTTCATAACTCTCCCCAATAATAGCAATACTTCAGGGGAGTATTTTAGTTTTAGTTAAATCGGTGGTGGATAATGTCTTGCACAATGCTATAGCTCCATTCATGCTTTCAGTGTTCACTTCCATTATTTGTATCTTTTTATAGCCTCCAGAGGTCAGTATAACACTTGTCTTATGGGATCAGTGTTTTTATACCCAAGCAAATTGAACAGTTTTTTCTCTCATTAAGCCATTCCGCCGTTACCAAGAGCTTTGTTATAAATAAAAATATTATTTTTCAATTGTTTAGTAACAGTACAGTATAAGTCTATTGATATGCTTAGTACACACTGGTCCAGTATGTTAGATTCTGACACACTTTAAATGCAAGATTTCTGCTTTCAAAGGTTGCCACTGTGTCGGAAAGATCCCGTATAATGGAGCTTGAAAAGGACCTCACATTGCGTACCAGGGAGGTAGCTGACCTGCAGCTGCGCCTTGGGACCCAGGAAGGCTCGGCAGACTCAAATGCTTCTCTTGCTCCCCTTCTGGAAGAGATCCATTCTCTTAGGGATCAGTTAACTTCCCAAGAAGCTAAGCAGCAAGAAGAGCTGGCAAAATACAAGGAGAAGTTAGAGGCTAAAGATAAAAGTCACAGTGAGGCAGTCGCCCAGCTGCAGGCTACATCTGTAAGGCTCTCTGGTGACAACGAGCAGTTGCAGATGCGCTTAAGTCAAGCTGAGAAAGAAAAAATTGACAATACTGAACTGTGGCGGTCCAAGTTGGAGTCTGCCATTGCCTCTCACCAGCAAGCAATGGAGGAGCTTAAGGTGTCCTTCAGCAAAGGAGCTGGTGCCCAGACAGAAGAGCTTGTAGAAACCAAAAGTGCACTAGAGAGGCTGAAGGTAGAGCACAAGTTGGCTCTAGAGGAGGTTGGAGCAAAACATGAAGCTGACACCACATCTTGGACTCTGGAGACACACGGCCTGAAGGCACAGCTGTTGGCTATGACCGAAGAAAAGGAGCGACTAGAAGAGTCACTGCGGTCCAGCGTTGAAAAAGCCGAGGAGCAACACCTTGTGGAAATGGAAGATGTTCTAGGAAAGCTTCATACTGCTGAACTTAGGGTAAAGGAGCTGGAGGAGAAAGAAGTGATGTCAGCACAACAGGCCCAAGACAAGGACAAAGAAACCAAAGAACAGATGGCAGAGGTGGTGGCTCTGCGCAGCCAAGTAGCACAAAGTAACCAGGAGATTGTGACCTTGAAGAGTCGATTAGAAGAGGTTCAGAACCAAGGAGACAATCAGGGTGCCAAGGTGGGTTTTTATTCACCTCCTTGCTGTTGGTATTCGCTGTGTTTTAGCAAAATGGTGACTTTACTAATTCAGCTGATTGTAATGACAACGATTGTTGGTCACTGGTAATGTTTTGTTTTAATGTGCAGATTTCTTTGCTGTTTCTGATTTTCTTTTTTTTTTTTACTTGACATGTGCTACAGGTTGGTGAATTAAGCTCTCAGTTGGAGGGCCAAAAGAAGGAAGCCCTCTCCTTACAGCAGAACCTGACTACTGTAAAGCAAGAGAGGGACACCCTGGAACAGGAACTTGGAGTCTTGGTGAGGCTTGTCACTTATTTTGGAGGTGGATACAGTGCCTCTTTTGCTTTGGGAATTAAGTTATGAACTTATTGATGAGGAAACAATTTAACTGTCACTGCACTGTTATCATGGCTTTGGCATGTCTCTACTGCAGTTTCTTGATCAATGAGCTTATGTTAGCCAATATATCTCATGGCTGAATAAATTTAAAATGATGAACAAAAGTAAAATTTTGAGTTTAGAATGACTGAAAAATCATACAGAAATATTATGCGAGAATATTTTTCCCCACAGAAACAAAAGTTGGCTGAAAGTACTGAGGAGCAGGCAAAATCAGCAAAAACTATGCAAGGTAAGTGATATAAGAGTTTATTGAATGATTTTCCTGTCACCTTTTCATCTACCACCATTTGGCCATTTTCAGTTTACAGCAATCTCAAATGTAATATTTTGCAGAAACACTTGAGAATCTCAGCAAAAAGGAAGAGCAGTGCACATCCTTGACCACAGACTCAGAATCTCTAAGAAGTCAACTTGCTGGTGAGAACTGTTGTGTGTTGTTGCTGTAGTATGTTTTTAAACCTAAGTGGATCATATGAACAAACTGGTCTTGTTTTAAATCAGGGCTTGAGAGGAAACTGAAGACTGCAGATGAAAAGCTTGAGCAGCTCTCAAAGGATAAAAGCAAGCTGAAAAATGACATTTCAGACATGATGAAGGCATCTGGTGACAGTTCAGTACAGCTGACCAAAATGAATGAAGACCTCATACAGAAAGAAAGGTAGGACATTTTATTATTTACTGCTTTTATATCGCTTTGTCACGTCATTTAAAACCAAACATATCAGTCATCTTTAGAAGTGGATAATATGGTAATTTTCCAATGAAATGTTATAATTGATATGCAACTTTCCTCTTTAACTCAGTTCATTTTTTCTTCTACTTTCTCACTCAGGAGGCTTGAGGAGTTACAGAGTCAACTTGCAGAGGAGAAGGAGAACGTGGCACACTTAAATGAACAACTCCAGCAGGAGCAGTCCCGCAAAGAGCAGGAGCTGAAAGAGACCAGAGATTCACATCAATCTCAAATAAGTAGACTTCAGGAAAAGATTGTTACTTTGGTTAGTATTGTAGGCCACTCGCCAAATGTGAGAATTTTGTCAGATAAAAAGATTTTGTTTTGTTGACCCTCAAATTTGAAATACATGGTTTGAAATCTCCCACTTGTTTCACTCAGTGGGTACCTCAGCAACTTGCTGCTTCAAAACAAGTCGATCGATGCTGTAATGTCATAAGCTGTTGCCTTTCTCATCTCCTGTTTTCCAGGAGAAGGCTGTTGAACAAGGTGAGACCTTGCTTGGGGATCTGAAGGCCTCTCAAGAGAAATCCCTGTCTCAGACCTCAGAGCTCCATTCAAAGGAAGTTGAGGTGCTGCAGAGTCAGGTTGAGAAATTAAGCCAGGAGCTTTCCTCCTCAAAGAACAAAACCCAGGAGCTGGAGAAGTTGGTGTCCGATCTTCAGCCATACAAGGAACAGGCTCAGGTAAAGACAAAACCACATAGATACAGGCACATTAGCTAAATAATAGTGATTTCAGTTCTCTGCAAAGTTAAATGTAAAAATTTTGGTTTATTTATTGCATATTTTTACTAACATTTGATCATTGAAATCATTAGTCATTTGTAGATAAAAATTTGATTTTTAAAGGACCTATATGTAAGTTTTTGCCATTTCTACACAGCCGATGTTGGCATTAACAGCCCTTTACTTTCCAGTCAAGAATTGTAAAGCAATCAATCTCTTACTCTCCCTGAGCTGCGTAGAGTAGTGGAAAACAACACTACTGTAACTCATCACTTTGCATCTATTTCTATCACTGCTTTTCTTTTTTCTACTGAAGTTAAAAACTAACTAGCTAGTTCCTGCCCAACCAGCCTGTCTCATGACTCTACAGTGAGTCAGCGTAACATTTACTCTGCCCTGAAGAAGTAGCACTGTTCTGAGCAGTATTATAACCGTTGTAAAGACTATGATGGCTGAAGCTGACATATGCCAACAAAGCTTACATATAGCCCCTTTAAACACAGGTCATATGCAGAAACCAGTTTCAACTCTAAAATAGTGTGAACACAAAATTTGTGTGACTGTAAAATTTTTGCCCTCTTTTAACACAAGTGATTAAGGTGTATTATCAGCAGCATTTTCACTGTTACCATCATACATAATATTTGTGATGAGTTTCTCATTTCCCCTCTGACATTCATCGTAGCTCTATATTGTATGGTGGTATGAGCCTTATGCTTGCAGGGGTACATATTATTATTTATAATGCATTTTAGGACAATTCATGAAAAGCCTACAAACCAATCACAGTAAAAAATGAATGTTTGTTCTGGCTTCTATTGGCTTATTTACACACTGTATGTTCAGCTATTGATTGGCACGTACTTTCAAATTGTATTAGATAATAACCACTTTTGCAGTCAACCCCTGCTAGCATTGTTTATTAGCCTGTTATTGCTTTTAAGTACATTAAAGCCCCTGCAAAGAACTTTTAACTGGATATGCAAAAGTCTCTCGTTTCTGCTGATGCCTCTGTATGACCTACAAACAGCAAATGAGGCCATTGGTGGGAAGATAAGCTATTTCTAAATAGTGTAACTCTTTACCTTCGGGAGGCAGTGGTCAGGTTGGTCCACAAGATGAAACGATTTACGGCACTCAGACCAGAAAGCGCATGCGTGAACCAGATAAGCGTCTTTACGACTACGCGTTAGAACTCATGGGAAATGCAGTCTTCATTACGGCAAAACTCTACCGCTTTTATCGACAGGGGTCACCAAAATCAACACAAAATGAAAGTTCTTTGTAGGGGCTTTAAGAACATTTTCACTTTCTAAGAATAAAGTTAGTACAAGTAGCCATTTTTGAAAAATTCTCATGAAAGATATTTATTTATAAAAAGTAAAATAAAGTACACAACAATAGACATTGAATTGTGTGTAGTGTGGATCTCCTAATAAGAGCAGTATAGGATGCTATAAAATATAGTATGCTGGCAGCTAGCAGCCACTCTTCATTTATATGCCAGTATAATTTGTTGGCAGCAGTGTAATTATTATATTTATTTAGTAGTAAGGGTTGAAGTGAAAATGTTCCACCTTGTTATTTTGTCTTTTTTGTGGTATAAGTGGTGGTGTGATCTTTTACCATTTTGATGCTTCTGCAGCTTAACATTTCCAAATGCATATCACTTATGTCCATATCAGCTTTGGTTATTTATGGATTCATCTTACTTTTCCCTGCATATATATATATATTCCCCTACTTTTTTTTTCCTTTCATCTTTATTTTCCCAGTGTCTTTCTGCTGAGCTTGACTCCTACAAGCATGATGTTGAACAATTGTCCAAAAAACTGGAAAAGCAGAGTCTAGATCTGGAAAAGAGTTGTAAAGAGAGTGAGGATGTTAAGGCTGAGAGAGGCAAACTGGAGACAAAGCTTTCAGATGTGCAGACTAAACTCTCTTCCCTTGAGAGTAGTCACCAGGAACTTTCAGTGCAGAAGGAAGAACTGCAAATATCCATAGATGAGCTTTTAAAAAAACAAGAGGAATTGCTTTCCAACAACAAGTTCTCCAATGAAGAAAAAACTTCATTGAACATGGAGTTGAAGAAGCTCAAAGATCTTCTTCAAGAAGCGCAGACTGAAAACAAGAACCTGAAGCATACTGAAAGTGAACACCAGGCCCAAATCGAAGAGCTTCAAAAACAATCTTCAGAGAAGAATAACTTGCTCTTGAAGCACGAACAGGACATTCAGCAAATTCAGGCTAAAAAGAAGCAACTACATGAGGATTATGAAAATGTCTGCAAAGAGAGGAACCAGCTTGAAGAGAGCCTCAATGAAAGCAGGACCAAGCTTACATGTGAGAAGGACAATCTAATTTTAGAGAGAGATTCTGCTAGAAATGCCAAAAAATCTCTTGATGCTAAGAATGCTGAATTGCAGGAAAAACTTAAATCTTTGAACTTAGAAAAAGAAGATCTTACACTGAAGAATTCCCAGCTGCAGGTGCTCACAGAAACGTTAACAAAAGAGAAGGTGGAGATGTCCTCTGAAATCAGTGCCTCTGCGTTGGATAAAAAGACCCTTGAGTCTGTGAAGGAGGAGCTCCAGGACAAGCTCTCCGTTGCAAAGAAAGAGTTGGAGAGTTCTGTCCGTGAATGTGAGGAACTTAAAGCCTCAAAAATGAGCCTGACCCAGATGTTGGAGGAGTTCAAGAAGAGCAGTCAGGTGACTGATTCGGAGAGACTTCATCTTCTGCAAGAGAAAGAAGACTTACTTGCGATCCAAAGAAAAGCCTGCAATGAGAGGGATGAGCTCCTCAAAGAGATAGAAGAATTGAAAGAGAAGCTGCAAATCACAACAGAAAAACTGTCTCAGTCCAATGAGAAATTTAAGGAAATATTATCATCTTTTGAGCAAGAGAGGCAAGCATTTCGCATTCAGAATTCTGAAAATGAGATGGCTCTGCATGCTATTCGAAAAGAAAAGATGAGCCTGGACTCATCACTTGAGCAGCAGAAAATGGATTTTGAGCGTTTGGCAGGGGAGAATAGAGAGTTAGAAGAGAAGCACACAAAAGCCATTGCTGAGAAAAATGTTCTTTCTCTTGAGCGTGATAAGCTAGCTAGTGATTTGCGAGCAACTAAGGACCAGTTGGACGGTTACTCCAGAGATAACGCTGACCTTAGTCTAGAGAAGTCGCATTTAACAACTACGCTAGAGGAAAACAAACAGCAAAAAGACCAGCTTGAATCAGAGGTGACCACTTTGAAACGAGAGAAGACTGACCTACAAAATAAACTACAGAGATGTAATTTGGATATTGAAATTCTTGAAAAGGGCAAAACTGAACTTGTTCAAGAGCATAGTAATCAAAAAATGGATTTTGAGAAGGCTAATTTAGAACTTGTTCAGCAAGTGGATAACCTTAAAAAAGACTATGACAATTTTCAATTGTTGCAGACTGAGGCTGACAAAAAAGTGCAGTTGCTCCAGAAAGAGAAGCAGGGGCTACATCAGGAGATTGAGCAGTTAAAAAGTCAGAGTGAATCAATGTCAGAGGCCAAGCACCTTCTTGAGACTCAACTAGAGGCTGAATCTAGTGAACGAAATAAAATGGTATCAGACAAGGATGATCTGTCCCAAAAAATGGATGAGCTGCAGGAAACATTGTCCAAAGTTACACAAGAAAAGGACAACATTTCCCTTATGCTGAAGAACGCCGATCAGCAAAACAAGTCTTTTATGGTAGATACGGAGGCTTTGAAAACTCAACTTAAACAGCAAGAGCAAGAAAGCTGTCAATTGACAGATGATAAAAAAGAGCTATTTTTTAAGCTCGAGAAGATGGGCAAACAGATCGCTTTGCTGACCACAGAAAAAGAGGACCTTGTAGCTGGAAAGTGTAAACTTCAGCAGGATGTTTCTTCCCTCCAAGAAAGCCAAGAAAATTGGCTCACAGAGCGGTCAAGGCTGCATGGAGACTTGGAAAGGTTGCAGGACAGCCAGAAAGAGCTAGAGGCTGTTGTCAAGGAACTACAAACTGACAAAGAACTTTTAGAAAACAAATACAGGAGAGCTGTTGCAGAAGTTTCTGCTTATGCTGTTGCAAAAGAAGAGAATTCCTCCAGCATCTCAAACCTAACAGCTGAGAAGAATACCCTGCAGGTGGAGAGAGATGAAGCCATCCAGCAAGTCAGGCAACTCGAGTCCCAACTAAACAATACCATTTCTAAGCAGCTTGAGGTATTCCTCCCCCAGTAGTAATCACTGACACACACACATGTTAGAGTGGCTGGGGCTATGCACTTTCTCACTGCATGCTTGCTGGTTTGTCTCCCTCTCCTCTATCCTTTCATTTTCGTGTCTAACTTTCATCTTCCATTTACTAACCGCTATTTATTACCCATAGTTCCCAGCCTTTGCCTGTGGGCTTATAACGTGATCTAACATTAGGTTAAAGTCTTCAAGGGCATATGATTATGTAGGTTTAAGGTGATTGCACTCACCATGTGATGATGTTTCATTTATGTGAATACATCATAATACTAATGCCCAAAAAGGTACATGTGGAGATTTCTCAACACATTGTTATGAAACAAGTCATCTTTAGTTTCCTTTTTAATAGAAATTATACATCCAATAATCTGCTTTACAAATGTAATTCAGTCCAGTTTTTAAGTTCTGTGGCAAAATTTCTCAAAAAACAATGTACAGAAATGATTAACTTTGTCGATAACAGCTCTGACTTGTTTGCTTTTTTCCTTTCTTTTTTTTTAACCATTATTTGGATTGATTGATTGATTGATTGATTGATTTATTTGTTTATTTAAGTGTCATGCACATCATTGTGCCCAGCCCACATGGGCTAACCAGACACTAAACAATATAAATACAAACATTCAGAGACGGCTAAAAAGTCTTCTCATAAGTATGTATCCATAGACTCATGCAACAAGAATTTCAGAGTACAAACAGAGTTTCCAAAAAAAACAAAAAAAAACAATAATGGTAAATTTTAGTCTTACGTAGGAGACATAGACATAGAGAGACATAGATCTCCTCAGACATCCAAAATAAGTCAGAATTTATCACCTGAACTTTTTCAAAGTTTGGAAAGCCCTGCACAGACTAAGTTTAAATGACTACTTCTTTACACAAGTTACTGGTTTTTCAGGATCCGTTCTGAGGCCACAGGTTACATTATTGTCCTTTAGAGTTAATACTAATTATTTTTTGTCAGTGAAATACTTCTGTTGTTAATTCTCAACCCTCTGGTCGGCCTTGACAGTTAAGTAAGATATTTATAACTGACAGTAATCAGTTATTCAGATTGCTAACTTACATTAAGCATGCAGTAAATTTATAAAAATTAATGCATAAATTTGGTAATTGGTTGAAGTCAAATTGAATGCACAATGAATACTTTCATCAAGTGATGTGTAATTTTCTTATTGTGGTTAGTTGGTTATTAGGTCATTAATTTGAAACCAATGATCTCATTAAATATCCTGATCCCACACTGTTTAGGCTATGGAAGCCTCTGGAAAAACTGCTGAAGCTCTCACACAGCTGACAATAGAAAAAGATTGTTTGACTCAGGAAAAGAACAAAGCGCAATCTTTGTTGGAAGAGCTCCGTAACTCCAAGCAGGAGATCGAAATTCAGGTAAGAGATGGGTATTTGCAGGGAAATTACTCATGGAAGCCTCTAGTGGTTGAATGTGGCATTGAAATGTGTCTCTACATGCACGTTAGAGACTTGAGATTGGATAGTAAAATATTTTCAGGTCACTATAAAGCCAAAAGGAACAGAGTGAAGTGAAATATGTCCTTTGTATGTCTTGTAGTTGTAAATATGTTAATCATTATTGTGTTTTAGCTGGGGACATTAAAGAAAGAGAAATCCAAGTACCAAGCAGAGGTGAATGTATCCAAAGATCAGCTTTGTGCAGAAACTCAGAGAACCAAGACTCTGTGCAAGGAAATGTGAGTATATCATCAGGCTGTTGACTCAACAGAAATCTGTCTGATTTAAATTTGCGTAGAATTTGCGGGTATAATGAGTGAGTGAGTTACAGTGAATCCAGAGCCAATGTGGTCTAAATGACCTTTTTTGATGATTCTGATGCTAACATTTGTATTTGTCAGTGAGGATCTTAAAGAGGAGCTTTCTGTGAAGTCGCAGTCCCTACAGATACTCCAAGATGAAAACAACAAGCTGACTCAGGATCTTGGGAACAATCACAAGGACCAGAGTGATCTTGCAAAGGTGCAATACTTAACATCTTTTTATTAAAAAAAAACTCTCGTGAAGCAACAAGCATCATATCATTTAGTATTTGAGCTCTTGAACTGCTGTTTGAATTTGAACAATCTTTTTCTCCTAGCTCAACGATGAGCATTCAAAACTCAAAAAACAGTTGGAAGAGTTGAAGAAAAGGTAAGAGTAATCTTGTGATATAGGCAGTGTCTCAGAAGTCTGCATATCACCAGTGTTATGTGTGTTTTTTTTCCCTAAAGCAAACAGTATCATCTGCGTGAGACTTGATAATATGCATTGCATTTGTGATTTAAATATTTGATATGTCATGCTGTTCTCTTCCTTTAAAGCCTGCCAAATAATGCCTTCAGGTACTCCACACTCTTAATATAATGTGGACAGACAAATGCATGACACATTGTTGCAAGTTGTTAAAAGTCATCATACAAAAAGTAATTAAACCCACAGCCCCATTCACCATGTGACAGTTTCACATGTTTTCACTTCATGGTATGTTTTTTTTTTTTTTTTTTTGGTGCCGTTGTGCTCTGAATCTCTTACTCTGTTTAGTAATTACATACAATGACTGTATGAAAATTTAGTTTTGATATCTTTTTGTGTCATCTTACCATTTTAGCAAATGTATGTACTAAAATGTTTGACTAAAGAACTACAATTGAGGGGAAAAAAAGCTTTTTGGGGGGCTCATTTACCCTGTAGGTCATGCATTTATTGTAGTTTTACATTACTGCAAACAGTATTTACAGCATTGGCCCAATAATTTGAGCTCCAGAGTAAGAGATCAGGTGACGAGCATTTTACTAAAACAGAGGCAATTTCTCTGCCTAGAAATATTGTGTATTGTTTCTGAGTTTATATTGTGTATTTGATAGTGAGAGCACCTTGAAGGGACAGTTGGACAATGAGAAGGCCACCCTCCAACAGTCCATCCATAAAAACAGTGCCTTAATCTCAGAAAAGGACCAGCAGATGGAAAACCTGAGAGGCGAGGTGAGAATCTAATGGCTAATGGTGTTTTCTTGTCAACCAAACTGTTGAGCATGTCCAAAGTCAACTTCAGCAAGTCTACAGCTGCAGAGGGATGATTTTGAGGCACCAGGTTTGACTTTATGTAAATGTTGTTCAAACATTCTGTTAGTGTCTAGGATGAGCTCTGTAGACTTTGGTGGTCACAGTCACTGCAACCTCAGAACAACACATTTTTGAATTTTGAACTCTTGAATTTTTATCTTAACAGATGGTTAAAGTTCAAGGTAACTGTGACCTCAAAAAACACATCATAGGCACTCACAAATTCTATTACAAGCATTCGCAGAGCCTTACAGGTCGTCTTTTCTAGGTCAACAATTTCTTGTTCTACTTTCACAATGATTGGGTTTAAACAACCCTGCAGCCTGCTTAACCAAACGGACCATGTGAGAGAGAAGCTCTGTTGGTGACATATTTCTCAGACATGACGCAGGCTTTCATCCTTTTCCACATTAGTTTTGAACTCGCACATGCACTTTGTACGCTCAGATCTTGACATATAGATTGAATAATTTGTCAAATCGAATTGTATGCTTGTATTAGTATCATTGCTAATGAATTTTAGTAAAGAGCAGTGTTTGTCTAAGAACCATGTTTCAACAATGAATAGCATGGGTTGTCTTCAACACAGCTGGCTACACTGCGTGGGGAAAGTGCCTCTGTTAAGACACTGCAGGGTACAATTCTGGCCTTGGAGCAGGACAAGGTCAATCTACAGGAGCGTGTTCAGCGACTGGAGAAGGACCTGGCTGCAGGGCCTGAAACCATCAACAAGTCCTCAGGTAATACTGGGCTTAAGTCATGCCCACAGCTGATACTGTATCAGCACTTAGGTCAGCTCATCATCTGCAGTAATTACTTTTTGTAACATAATCCTGTTCTTGATGATGTTTATAGGTGATGCGGTTTTGGACCAGCTAAGGGAGGATAAGGAGACTGCAGAGAGTCAGGTGTGTTTCTTGTTGTGCTTTGCCTGAATAATACCAATCAGAGGCCTGGATAGGTGGGCGCGGGTTTTTGCCATTCACGCACATCATATTTAGGGCAGTCGTACAGAAACAAGCTTTCTGAATGCTCTTTGTAAAATGACTGTGCTGCTTACTCAGACATTTACTAACAAACACTACAGTAGCAGTAGACTGAATTACACAGTTCACTGTTGACTCATGTAGCATAACAGTATAATGTTTTACAGAGGTACACCAGAGCTGAATAGATTCCAAATTTCATTAAAAACATCTTGAGCTTCTTACCAGCTCGATGTGGCCACTGAATCGGTTATCACAGTTATCACAGTAGTGGAACATTTCACCCCCAGTGGTGAGGTGACATGTCATCAGTTTCACTACCATCACTGGTGTCATCCCAAGCCTCTGTTAATAACAAAATGTTATACTGTGTTATCTGTGTCAGTGATGCCTTGAGTGTGCTGTTGGCAGTACATAGGTCCTAATTTGAATCTCTTTTTTTTTTCTTCTCCCTCTCTTTCTCTTTCTTAAAACCCAACTCCTTTCCTCTGCCCTGTCTCTGATGTTGGCAATGCAACAACACCATTAGGCAGCGGTTTGTTAATGTTTTTCATCAGCTTCACTTGTGCATGTTTGTCTGTCACCGTCACTGTGGCTTTTATTTTTCGTACAGTGGTTCACATTATAGTCAGTGTCACAACTCTATGCTGTCTTCCAAAGAAAAATGAAGTCTAGATTTTCAGTACCCATAATTCCCAGGGAAAATTTCAGGGTCATCAAGGTCCTGATGCCCAGCAAACTTCAGATCTGTAAAGGATCACTTTTACTCAGTGAGACACTCATGGTTGGGTTTTTTACAGACTTTCATAGTGACTCATTGCAATTTTTCTTTGGCTGACGACTCACAGTGGTGTACTCAAAACTGTTTTAATTACTTGGGTGATAGAGCAAACAAATAGTTATTTACAGTCCTTGACACAAAATTGAAGTAAAACCTTGACACATCATATAATTAATACACTTCACAGGGAGATGTTGTGTAAGTTTTAAAAATGAAGGATAATACATTTCGAGCACTAACAGCAAAATTGATACCACTGTTTTGTATTTCCTGTACAGATTGAGTTTCTGAATTCGGTCATTGTTGACCTCCAGAGGAAGAATGAGGAGTTCAAGGACAAATTGGAGAAAATGGCAGCTGCTGCTCTCAATGGGAATAATCCAAATGAGATGGATAACTATGATAGGTAAGTCCCATGGTTGCGGCAGAGCTCTTCAGACAAGCCCGGTGGATCTTCAGGTTTTCTGCAACGCTGAATGCAATATTACTCACTAAATATTCAAGAGTCAAGAAACATGCAGAGAAAATTTAAAATTTTAAATTTAGTGATCTTTTGGTAAGCAAACCAAGGACACAGGCACAGAGGTGGAGTCCAGCAGGCGTCTCTTTATCTGCCCTGTAGAAGTCGCCACCTGTCCCCTTTTTTTCTTGATTAGAGATGTTTTCCATCATCTCCGTGTTCCTTTCGTGAGTTGCTAAATCATGCTAGTAGACCTTGTGCATTATTTTTACACACTGATGTGTATGCCTTAAGTTCCATTGGATGTTCTTGGTATCCACAGATTCTCTGATATCATGATGAGGTTTATGTTGTTTGCACACATAATACCCGTCTCCAGTCGGGCTCGAGATCGTGAGCTAGTTCCAGTTGAGAACGACTTCCAACTTGTTCGATCCATTGACATCATTTGCCGTTCTTCTGGTCTATTCCTTTATCACTGCCTTCTACTTTGTTTTATGAGCCTTGCAAAACAGTGATGTTGGCTCTCTCCAGAACTGGACAGCATGTACGACTACAGACAGAAGCATCCAAAGTGGCTTATTTCAGACAAAATGATGTCACTAGCGCCATGTTGTTTAAGATTTCAAACAACAGTGGAAACACAGCTGCAGGCCGGTGCACACCCTCCCCTCTTTCTTCACTTTTCTACCGCTGACTGTTTCCTCACTGCCCCGTTGATTGAGGCAGGATGAGAGAGTCCACGGGGATTTCATCACTCATCAATGACTCACAAACATTTCCGAGATAAGGTTACATGTTGTTATGCTCCCTCTGCACACGTAAAATCATTGCTAGGCTGTTGATATTAATGACCAAGCGAAGATGTTGATAATCTATCAGAGCACCTGAATGAATGAAGGGGAAACACTTTGTCAGTCCATCATTACATTGCACTGCAGCACTTAATTCAAAAAGTCCCAGGTTTGTTTGAGTCGGTGATATAGCCACAAAGAAAAGGGGTCAAAAGTACGCTGCTAGATCTGAGTAATGAAATTTGTTCCTTCATGTTTTTAATATATTTTATAATTCAAAAAATTTCATTGGCTTTTTCTGCTGCTAACACATACAATATAGTCAACAAGGCCACAAACAGCAGTCACAAAATATATGGAAAATAAATTAACAATAACAACATAAACATATGCATTTATAATAATAATATCAATAACAAAAACCAAAAATAAAAAATACAAATTCTAACCCATTACAGAGATGATGAGTCTAAGTAGTAGTCTCAGTGTCCCTAGCTGGGAATTCCAAGTTAAAGTAGTTCAAAAATGGCTGCCAGACATTGTAAAACCTCTGGGTTGATCCCCTGATTGAGTGTTTCAGCTTCTCAAGTTTTAAATGCGCCATTACATCCCCAACCCAGCGCCTGTGCCTGTGCTAAAAATTGAGAACCAAAACTGTACCAATTTTGGGCATGCCCAAAACATATGATAGAGGCTGGCTGGGCCCAGGCATTCAATACATTTTATGACAATAAGCTGAACTGAACTAAATCAATTTTTTATATCACCAGAGACACCCGTTTACACAGAATTATTTTCTGTTTCTCTGCAGCCATGGACAGGAACCTGTGAAGAAGAAGCCTCCCCCAAGGCTGTTCTGTGACATCTGCGACTGCTTCGACCTCCATGACACTGAGGACTGTCCCACACAAATGCAGATGCCCGACTCCCCTCCACACACCACCTACCACGGCAATAAGGGTGAAGAACGGCCCTACTGTGACATCTGTGAGGTCTTTGGCCACTGGACCGACTCCTGTAATGATGACCAGACCTTTTAAAGCCTTTTTTTAACCCTCGTCCGCACAATCACTATATTTGCACATCATGTTAGATAACACAGTGCTTTTGGGGTTTTAGTTTGTGTGTGTGCATTTTGCGTGCTTGTTTTTGCCAAGCGTCTTTACTGTCCACACCAGCCCTTAAGCGCTCTTAAAGGAGAACAGAATCTCTTCTTAGAAATTCTGACATCCAGAAAATTAATATACAGCAGTTAACAGTTTGTATTTGTAATTGTAAATGACTTTGGAGGAGAACGGTTAGATATCCTGGGTTTGTGTGAGTGAGGGGAATCTGTCGGTGGACATGTTATCGTGGGAGAAGTGATGTACTTCTTCAAATCATTTAATTTATCAATATTCTAACATTGCACAGCTTGTCGGGGGTTACAAAGATAATATAATATCATAAAAGGTCTTTATTTGAAACTGTGCAAAAAAAAATTGGTGAGCTATAGTTTATTTTTTTATGCCTGGAAATACTATGTACTCTTTAAAGGTTTGATAGAATGTGTGTAATTTTGTGATTTTGGAGGGGGTGCTCACTCCTGTCTGGAGTGAAGCACTGAAACCCAGTGCTGTTTTTTTTTTTTTTTTGTTTTTTTGGCTTTAATAGGAACTTTTTTATGGTTTTCATGAAAGGACCGCTGGACAACTGGTAAGAAAGAAGCAGTTAAACTTTAAGCACTTCACAGTTATTGTAAGCCCTCAGTTCCAGTGAAGTGGCCTTCCCAAAATGTTTCTTTGCAAGTAAAAGTATAAAACAATGAAATGAAACAATGAAAAAAGGCATTTTGAATATCTGAATGAAAATAAATTAAATTTATGTATAAATTACAAACCTCTCAAGTCTCTTCATTGTTCAATTGAAAACACTACCCATGGTCTCAGGATATTATACATTTTTCCCACAAGAGTATAAAACAGTATCACATCACAGTACACTACGTAAGGCATCTGGATAGTATTTTACACAAAGTCCTGGAGTTTTGGAGACAATAAATCATCTTATGATAATTAGATTAAACACAAAGTGTTAAAAATATACACGTAAGATGAGGTGGTAACAGGGCCAACCTTTAGCCCCATCATGATTTCAGGTGATACAACTGAGCGTTAAAACTTTCTAAATAACTTCACAGTTAAATTACTATACAACCTAAGTGACACATAGTGAACATAAGGCCTCTGGGGTTTGGATGTCTGTTCCAGGCCTTTTACTCACTTAGCCTATTCAGTAATCCAGCATTAATCACATTAATTCACAATAAAGAAAACCATAAATGAGAAATGTGTCTTGTTCACAGCATACAGTGTTAAATGCAACACTTACACTGTAAGTAACCCATCATGTGTGCAGGTGTGAATCAGTTTGTCGAGTAGAGTTTGACAAGATTTATCAAGGTGACTTCAAATTCCCCTTTCTGTCATTTATAGAGTGGATATCAACATTTAATCAATGCTTTATGATAAAATGAAAAAATTTTAATTGATACATTCATCAACTATCAACTATTCATCACTCCTTCTGTGGGCGCCCATCAGTGGAGTCTGCTGTGTAAGTAGATAATGAACAACAAATGACATAGTGAAACAATGATCAATTTGTACTAGTTTTTAACTGATAATGACAAACATCTGCCTGCGCTGTCTGAAGCACTTCTTTTTTTCTCCTCTCTCTCTCTCGCTCTCTTTTTTTAAATACTCATTTTATTGATGGTTACTATTGTTGTGATTGTAATTGTTTTATTTATACGACTGTCTATTGGTCTGATTGTTACTGTTGTCTTTTGATCGTTCATTGTTTGTCGCACTACACTGCAAAATGAATTTCCCTGCTGAGGGGCAATAAAAATGACTCTGACTCTCTCTGACATTTATAATATCCTTTTAGCTGCTTTCTATCGGATCAGAAGGTGTCATCAACATTTATTACATATTTGTATGCTGCTCATAAGTAGCTTAACTCTTCCTGTGTCATGTGCAAAACATTAATCTGTGTGTGCCAACAGGTAACATACTTGTAGCACGTTGATCTGAATTTAGAAATTAAAGTTGTTTGAATCTTTCTTGGTTGCACGTGTGACATGTTTCAGATGAATTTGAATTTACATCACATAAAAGTGAAAGAAACTCGTATGACTACTCTTTTATCTGTAGGGTTTGGTATGACAATATTTATTTGCTTTCAATGCAGTGCTTAAGTAGCCAAAACCATGGAAATGTATTATCTCTGGTGCATTAAGAAGCACACATTTTGGCTCCAACATTGTGCAATTATTCTGCAGCCCACCTGAAATTTTGATGAATTTGAGAAATAGTTGAACCCTGTGTTGTATGTTCACAGTCAGCAGTAACCAAGAGGAAATTATTTAGGTTTCTTTCTGGTAGATGAACCTTAAACAGGCTCCAGTGCTTCAGGAGGTGTGGTGTGGCGTGGTAACAGGAGAGGGTGAGCTTCAGATGCAGACTGCCACCTCTCCAGCTCCACACTCACCTCCACAGTCACTGGTCCCGTTTGGGTGGATGGAGAGCTGTGTGTGTTCACATTCACCTCACGCTCCTTCTTTCCCTTCCCTTTGCCTGCAGAGCACAGCATCGGGCAGGATTCATGAGGTTTGGGACACTGAATAGAGGACTTTACTGATTGATGAAAACACAGATTAAATGTCAAGGTGCTCATTAACACTTCTACTAGAAATGAACCACATGTGTTAAATAATAAGGCCGACTGCGGAATAGCATCACAGTTTGTCCACAGCTGCTCTGACAGTGAAGTGTGGTGCTTTTATCAGACATATTTTTGAATATTTATTAATGCAGTCCCCATTTTAAAACTAATCTCTCACGATCTAATCTCAGTTACCTTTTGAAGATGGTGTGTTTTTCTGCCTCGTTCCACTGCTTCCTCTCTGCTTTGACTCTTTGTCATCTGTCCTCTCGTCCTGTTTGATATTCACATCCTACAGATTAATGAAAACCCACATGAAATAATTATCAGTCTGACAGTTTCTCTACCAGTAGCAACACTCTCTTAGACATCATTAGTCATTATCTTGGCTGTGTAAATCCCGGACTTGCCTTTTCAAGTGTAAGCGGAGGTTCCACTTCAGAGCCAAGGTCACAGAGGACATTCACTTTATGACCTCCTTTTACCAGACTTTGCAGGGAGATGTGAACCGAGCCCAGACTTCTTCTGACGGGGGCCTGCTGGACCAGTTCTGGGACAGATTTCCTCTTTTTGTCTTTAGACTTGTCTTTGATGGAACCAGATTTGATTGGCGACTAACAAAATTCCAAAGAAAAAAATATTTAGGTGCTGTATAATTTTATCTACCAAAACTGACTTCACACTGGGCTGATGTGATGAGTGCTGGTGGATTCAAACCAAATCAGTATATAACAGTCCTCAGCCGCACAATATGAAATAGTCACATGCAAAACACGTCTACCATGGATTAAATAACACTTTAGAAATAAGTTCTGTCTGAGCAAAAAATGTAATTACTGTGACCCTACTGCATCTTATTGACCACATTTTTAAGGAGCTATAGATGAAGTATTTGGGTGACAGGGAGCGCTGAACCACATGGTACGAAAACTTGACCCTATTTTATATAACTATTATTATCATTTAATAATAATGTCAAATATAAACAGCCCGCAACATGTTAAACTTGTATGAGAAGGTGGTTTAATGAGTTACTTGGAGCCACAAAATAGCCTGTGATCACTTAATTGTGTTGTGTGACTTTATTTATTTTGGACCACGTGTTCATGACTCAGTAGGCACAAAATGCTTAGCTCACCTCTTTCTCTTTCCCACCTTTCTTCTCTTTAACAGTCCGACTGGGTTTGGCTGCTGGGGCAGGCTCATCAGAGGCTGCAGGCCATGATAGGACCTAAAATATCAAATAGCAGAATAGGAGTTACGTTTGACGCATTTTCCACTTGAACGTTTAACCCCACAAATCTTATTTATTTTTTACCTTTTCCTCTTCAATGCTAACATAAAGTCCTTGATTGAAGAATTTCTTTAAGCCTCCCAGATCACTAATAACATACATTTGTGTGTCACTGAAGTCCATGCACTCTGACCAAGCCAGCTTTGACGTGCTGCGTCTTGACACTGCAGAAAAGGAAATCATAAAAAATCTGAGTCACACTTTCCCACACATGTCCAAAAACAGTAGAATAAACTCTAACATAATTCATACTTTTGGCAGGTCAGAGAGACATAGATGAAGAATATACAAACAAACCACAGATTGAGTACTGAGTTAAGGAAAGTGTTGACACATGGTAAAGTTTGATTAATGAT
>OMNW01008109.1:0-11365 GCA_900303245.1 Selene dorsalis
ATGAAAGGAAACCCACGAGACAGAGAGAAACACTTGGTGTAACATATAGAAAGTAATTGTACCTAGTACAATGTCTTAAATTTGTAAGTTTTTTCTATACTCTCTGCACTATAACACTTGTAATGGAGGTTAAAATAAGACTAACTGTATCCTTAAGATTACATGGAGGCAAAATCTTGATGTACAAGTGCAAGTGAGTTGATGACTGTACTTGATTTGTACTTGATTTTTTAAATTGTACTTGCCATTTTTAATCTGCCCTGACAACACCTGTATAATGAAATAAACATCATTACAGACTTTTAGAAGTGCAAGAAAGATACTGATGTGTTGGCTGTAGGTTTGAGTTTTGGTCAGTTTCTGAAACTGCTGTTTTTCTTGGCATAACCTGTGAAGCAGGATGCCACCAACTACATGTTTTCCCCTATAAACACAAAGGGTGAAACACCTTTTTAATGTTATGCAATCCAGTAACTACAACATACAAGAAACAGAGAAATGCAAAGCTCCACGACAGTGATATTGATTACTTTGTCCCTTTATTGGATCATATTGTCCAGTGGTTATTTGACAGATCTTGTCCATCCATAAGAAATATAGTTTTTAGTATAAATGTTTAATTATTTGCTTGTGATGGATATACCATTTACACACCGTTTTACAAGATGCCTTCTACACATAGTAGATCACAGCAAATTAAGATATGATAAGATAAGATAAGATAAAATAAGACAAGAATTACTTCATTAATCCCTGATGGAACACATAAACATAATTTAGGGAAACATAATTATTATGTTATGACATTCACAAAGCATTTTAAACCCAACATGAGCAGGGCAGGTGTGAGGCCCATGACAGCGGCTACTGTGTCTGTAGCCATGCATCCTCAGACAGAATAAGGCCATGTCAAGCAAGCCGAGCTGAAGGACGTTTTAGAGACAAGTAAGTCGATTCAAACTATTCAGCTGTGTATGTGGAGCACAGGTGGGCAATCAGACAGCAGCATATTGCCCGGTGGCTTTATCCTCCTTGGGTTGACAAGGCAAGTCATTTCTGAAGCTGTGGGCTTCACCCTGGGGAGCTGACATCCAGGCTGGCCAAGGAGCAGAGCACAAAAGATGCAATGACGGAAGAAGGAGGAGAGACGTAAAAGGATGCTCGGATGAAGATGTGACCCAGACTGGAAATACTTTCAGATAATAAAAAAAGATATGACTTTTTAACATCACTTTGAAAACCTGCATACGTGGAGAACCTTTTTGAGTAAGTTAAAGAAAAAACATTACTTCACTGAACTGAATCAACGTTGATAGGTTATGATAAAGGCAGAATGAGAGGGAATGGGAAGAAAACCTCTGTGTGGACTCATCTCATCTCAGCCACAGAAAACAAGGATCTTCATGTCAGTGTAAATAAATGGTCATCATATATCAATTTTCTATCTAAATATAGGATGAATTCTTCATTAAACTGGTTTTCTATAATTACCACAATAAACTATAGACATCAGTGGTTTAAATAGCTATTTGAAATGGTGTAATTTTAGTCACTAAAGGACTGGCAGAGGGAGGTGGTGAGGGGGATATCCATAGTAGAAAAATAGACTTAAATTATGAGGAAAACTTTAATTACATAATGAATTTATTCAAATTAACAAGATACATGGCATGTAGGGCTTTTCTCCAGTGCCCAGGCAGACACACAAGAAATCCAGAGAATTACACTGATTAACATATTGCATATTGTATGCAAAAACACATACAACATACAGAACATCCGAAACATTATTTCTCCATTGCATTAGCAATATGAGAGGGTAAAATTGAGCAGCAAATACAAGAAATTTGCCATTAGCATGGCAAAAGGATTCTGCTTGACAATTGATGCTCCATCTACTGAAATTACAATAGTGCTTGACTGAATACTTTAGAAACAAAGAGGCTGAAAACGCACTATACCTCCTGGAGATGAATGAGTCTTTGTTATGAAATAAGGTGGACACCTGTGAGCTCCAGTCCAGCAGGGTTCAGTTACCTCTTTACACGGTGACTGTTCCACTGAGGTTTTATCTAAATACCAATATGAAAAAGAGGGGCTGGTTTAGGCAGTTGGACATCGCATTGTCTCCCATCTGGCTCCATCAGGATCAGAGGTACCATATTGTAAAAAGGGTCCTCATCAGTTAGTAGGCTCCAACAATCACTGCCTCCGTTTCTTTGGACGGTCTCCTGTCCGTTACCAAGAAGTTTATCATCCCTTCTGACTTTATGAGAAGGTTGCACCCCAAGAAAAATATGCCAAAGACAACCGTGAGGGACAGGACGCACATAACGGCTATCTGGACCACCCTCATGATGAAGAGGCTCCTCTCATCCGGAGCGGCGGCCACAAAGCCGTTATCAGTCACCACGGAGGAAAAGTTGCAGCACAAAAACTCCTCGGTCTTGTTGAACAGTCCGCCCTCCGTTTGGTTGAACCCGGTGTTATTCATCTCCACTTTTTGCTTTCTTTCTCTTTCAATGAAACTTTCAGTGCGAGCGGTGCGCAAGGCAGAGGGAGGAAAAAGACGCGCCTGGCACAACCCCAGACAGATCTATCATCAAGTGGAAAGTAATGATGAGGGGGCGGCGAGTTGGAGAAGTTCCGTCAAATCAAGCAGCGCTCTTGTGGACTCGAACAGGCTGATTTGGTATCGCATTACTGGGGATTTCATGTGCTCTGTAGCCAGTTTCAAAGCGGAATGAATCCACCAACCCGCGGTTAAATAGCCAGAGTGTACCTGCCTGCGTTACACCGCTCAAGTGACAGGACAACACGGCAAGAGCGCCACCACACGGCCAGACTGCACCCTGCATACTCAGTACATAATGTACTATGTATGCGTGGAGGCAATTTGTGTTTGTATGTCCTCTGCTAGATTGATTGACTGATTGATTGATTACAGCTATCTATCTATCTATCTATCTATCTATCTATCTATCTATCTATCTATCTATCTATCTATCTATCTATCTATCTATCTATCTATCTATCTATCTATCTATCTATCTATCTATCTAAAACCCCATGATAATATAGTCAAATTACACTATGCAGCAATTTGTATGTGGTCAGATTAATGTCTAGCCAATTTAGTCATAATTTCACAATAAAATATCTTACACATTAATCATGGAAGAACTGCTGAGTAGACAGGATATGTAATCATGCAATCATGAATGGAAAGTCAAATATCAGTGAGCTCTGAGTTGCATCTCGGTTGGATTCGATGAAACAGCATTAAAAGCTTGAAAGGGGCCTCTGACTGTGTGTGATTGAAAAAAACACTCAGGCTTATCATGATTTGCTGAATGTTAATTAAATGCTGGGATCAGATTGGATCTACTACATTGCCCAGAGGCCAGTGCATCACTGGAGGACTCTCATCGTGGGACAGGAGATGGCAGCATTGTTCAACATGATTCACCTAAAGCCTGTGCTGTCTGCTACACAACACTGTCCATCTGCATTCGAGTTAATTGGGTTGTAGATACATACATGCATGCACACTAAGGTGATTCATATTTATCCTGGTGATAAGTAAACACTGACTGGGTGTTAATGTCTTTACTCAATCGACTTCATCTATTATGCTCATAATGTGAATGTAGCAGTGTGAAGCCTGTCTTTAGCCGATAGATAATCATAATACCTAAAAGAGTTATAATATAATGCTGCACTATGATTTACATTAGTCAGCATAGAGAGAACAAGCACAGGGGCTTAAGATGATACTATGTATATATTATAGCCTAATTGACTTAATTAGCTCAATTAAAGTAAAATGTACAAATTTGGATTCAAACTATTAAGATCAATTTAATTTAATGATTTAATTTCAGCCAGGACAAAAAAAATGAAAACGAAAACAAAAGGAAGCATTTATGAAAGCTACAAATTCAATTTCAATGGTGAGTGCTCAGATTCATTTTCATCCGGAAAAATCAAATTAACAACAACCATGACAACAAAAACCTCTTCCACGCTCCATACAGTTACACTGACTGTCCATCCAATCAGAATCTACATCTAAGCCTCTCTCTCAGAGTTTGTGTGGAAATATCACGTTAAAATATGATTAAAATGGAGCCTATGCATTACTGTCAATATGTAACAAGTGTTATTTTTCTTATATAAAACGACATAAGTGAACACTACACGGTGTTTTACCTGCGGCTGTGCAGTTAGCTCCGCTACAATAACTCGCCTACATTTACCAGACGCCGGTGACGCGCCACTTCAAAAAAAAGGCGTCTCTTGACTGACGTTGCTGTCAACCAATCAGAGACGCGGATTGAGACATTTTTCCAGGTCGGTCTCAGCTGAGGTTAGATTGTGCTGAATATTATCTCGCCTGTCCTCTCATCGTTGTAATATTCAGCCGGAGAACAGGTGCGCGCTAAGAAGTGGGCTACACGGTGACCGCATCTGCGTCTAAAGGGGAAAAAAAGGCGACAATTCATGGAGAGCGTCCGTGTCCGCCGGTTTACTGCGGCTCCACTGAGGACGAATCATATCAGCGAGTCCACACAGGTACCGCTGGACGGACAGTATCACGCCGGACTGTGGACTACTCCATACTGACATGCACTGTCATGTAAGTGTCGTTTTAAGGCGTTGAGCGTGTTGCAGGAGTAAACCTACCCAGTTAAAACCAGCCGCTGATTGTACTGCACTGTACTGCACATATCGAGTCATGTTGTCTGCGTTCAACACGTTGCCCGAGAGCGAGGCTGGATCAGGTCACTGGTTCACTCCATCCATAATTTAGGTAAGATAAGAGTATCCTCTTTTTCCCCGACGGGCACCACACCTTCCATTAGAGAAATCATACCCTGGTCTGTTTTTTTTAATGCTGTACACATCAATGTAATGGTGACTATAGTGATGGTGTGCTTATGTGTGTATTTTGACATCACGTTTAATCAAGGGTACCATGTGTTGTATTTCCATAGAGTTAAGGATGAGTGTTTACTGGTCAACTGCAGTGTTTATTCCAGTCAAAGCCCATAATATATGAATCATCATATATGATATATGTGCACGTGAATGAAAGATGGATAGAGTCTCTACGTGTGTGTCTGTGTGTGTGTGTGTGCATATCACACGTTTAAATCACCACAGTGAAAATTGTGAATGTCAGTGTGTCACAAGCCATTACAGAGCACACCTCCATATTTTGTGTTGTTTTGTTTATACTAGAAGCTTCAGTCATTGGCCTAATGGGCTTATTGGGATAAGCTCTATAATCACCTGCTGTTCCTGGTAGGGCTGGGTATAGATTGGCATTTTTCAATACTTATGCCAATTTGGTATCTAAATTTATTAACACTGCTACCAAAGTCATAGTGTTTTCAGTATTTTTAGGTTTTCATGTCATAAAATATGCCAGGTGCCACAGTCTGGTTGTGTAATTCATGCTCACTTTAGTCACTTAATACTAATTTTTAATTCTTGTCATGTTTCATCACCTGGTGCCTCGGACACAATCTGCTTTGACGTCACAAAGTACTGATATTTGATGCACAGCTCTGCTTGGAGCTTGTTAGAGTGGACATTCAGGTGGCGTGTGACTGAAACGCTACCGGTTTGAATCCCTAGCTGGACTGGTCTGAGGGTGAGGCCTTGATGCACCCACGTGCAGGTCACTTGCATGGCAGTCAGTCCGTCAGTGGTGAGAAAGTGGCTTTCCCTTGGCAGCCTCAGAGAAAGTTTATGAGGAGTGTGCACATTCTCTGGTCACTTTTCCTTTGGCTTTGCTTCATGTTTTCTTCCTATTGCCCCCACGCTCTTGGTGTCAACTTAATGTGTTAATCCGAGTCATGTCCAGTTATACTACTGCAAAAACAATCACTTAATTGTCTGCAAGTTGCATACAGTAGAAACACTGCTGTTAAATAGCTGTGAAATATGTTATTCAGCTCAGCACCCTGCACCAGACATTTCATGACAAACAGCACAACTAATTGTCACGTCAAGAAGCAGTTAATAACACCGGGTGGTTTATACTTATCTCTAAAGTGCCGCTACAACATTGCATTGTGAGGGATGGAGAGACCTGTTTATAGAGCAGTGCACAGCACATAGGAAATATTCATCTGTGCAGATGGTTGGACTAATTGACTCAGACTTCTTGGGGCCGAGACTCCAAGCAAGCTGCCGGTGGCACTAAACCCAAACATTTCTCAGCTACTGACACACAAAAAGCAGATGGTTAGAGATGCTAACAGACATCATAAGACAGACTCACCATTGATTTGTCTGAGATGTGAGTGGAGGTGATATGCTGCACACGGACTTTGATTTCAGCCTATTTCACAGAGACCATTTTGTTGATCGCGCTCATTATCTGGGGGCCTGCACTGCATCCATAGACTTGGCTTGGACTGTGAATGGTGTGCGAATCCACTGAAATCATCTCCAGCGCTGTGATGTGACTCTGAAGCATGTGGATGCAGCTGGACAAAGGCTGCCTCGCTAGTGAATGAGATAAGAGTTAGCCCAGGGCAGCAGTGTCATACCCTGTGATGGACATTTAGACAGAGAGCTGAGAGGACAGTGTGCGTACGTGCGTGTGTGTGTAGAGTGCAGAACCATTACCATGCTGTGTGGGAAAGATAAGGAAATCTGTGAGATTCCCAACAGGAAATGCTGCAGGCTTTCTCTATTAGCTGTAAAAGCAATATAAAAGTAATTATACACATATACATTTCCAGTCATTCATATAATCTACTGTATGTGACATTCAGAGCGTCCGTGAGCACTGGCTTTCACTCATGTCATGTGCCAAGCTGTGGATTTAGACTGTATTTTTTTGGTTATGTTATGGGTGTCTAAAATGCTACTGGCTATTTGTGCATTTGATTCTCTTTGCCTGAATGCCACCTCCACACACACATGCACACATGGGCACACACCCTCATCATTCCCATTCCAATCTCATTATACATTCATAAGCCTTCCAGTCAACAAAAAACCTATAATTTCAGTCAAGTAGAAACACTGTTAGACAGAAAATGATGTTGTGTGTGTTCATTTTTTTTTTTTTTTTTAATCAGAAATATTGTGAGCCATACATCTCATGAGATATCTAACCTCCACAAATTGCCTCTGGTATGAAAGCTTCCCAGATGGTTTAAACAGCACTGCTGATGAAGTGGGAGAAGTCTGGAGAGGGGGGAAATGAGCAGTCACTCATCCTTTCAAATGGAAAATGGTCTGTGGGGTCAGTCCAGGGTGGGAAGCTGGGTGTGACCTCCAACACATTATCATTATATTATGTGTGTGTGTGTGGTGAGGAGAAAACAGTAACAAGTTTATTTTTAATCTGTCCCACTTAGTAGATATTACCACGACACACATCAGTCCATCTGTTTCTCCTCCTGATATGATTGTGATATGTGTATCAGGGTATCTGCTTATATTGAATTCTGATCAGATACCAGATCTGAGAGCTGTTTACTATTCTGTGTCAGAGCCCACTGAGGTCATTTTTATGTGAATTACCACGATGCCAGGGATTTCTGTGGCACTACAAACTGAGTTTGTTACCCGCCAGAACTTAATGACTGTAATTGATAGCGGAGGCTGGAAAAATGTTGTGATGATGACACTGACAAGGCCAACTGTTTATAATGTGGCTCTGTCGCATCTGGCTGACATCAGATCTGCTAAATATGGTCACTACCAGCCCAGACAGTGTAACAATCAGTGCATCCCTGATCACATCTCCGGGAAAAAACTTTGATGCCTTTATTATAGACAGAAGAGAGAATGATGAAACGAGGAAGGAAGAAATGCAACAGAGGTCTCTGGCCAGACTCAAAGAGGGGGTGTTATGGTTCATGGTCGGTGCCTTAACCCACGAGTCATAGATCTGAAGTATACATATTGTAATCTACCTCAAAGATCCAATATATTAGGCTACAATGTTTATCTTATGCACCTCTGCCTCTTTCCTTTTTTCTTTCCGCTCCTCTTGATGTATACAAAAACACTACACGATTGTCCCCGTTAACATATGCAACTGTGCATCTGTGCCAAATCCAGCTCATATCCTGTGATGTATTCTGTATCACAGGATCTGTTTGGATGTGTTGTGTGTCTGCCCACTCTGTGGCTCTTTAGTATATTATAGATTTTGTGTGATGTCACATTGCAGAAATGAAAAGTAAAACAAATAGATGGAAATATACAAAGTAGTGTCTGGTTGGTCTGACTTGTGACATGCATGAAGGGAAATCTGAAGGTTCATCACACATTTTGCTGAGATGACGTTTCTGTACAAAATTATTGTTTCTCATCATAGCTTCACAATGAAGACTAAAATATGAGCCATACTTTTCTGTTGTTGTTAGATTTATGTTCGTTGTGTTTTCTCTCTCTCTCTCTCTCTCTCTCTCTCTCTCTCTCTCTCCCTCTCTCCCTCTCTCCCCTGTAGGATGACGCCTCTTAGTCAGTCCTGCTCGGTTTCTCACCTCATCTCCACAGTTCGCACACCTTGTCAGCAGACTCCTGAGCACTCACTGTGACCCTCCCTGTTTGGCTGCCCGGCCGACTTCCTGGGGAGGTGATGCGACGGTTCGTGTACTGCAAGGTGGTGTTGACCACCTCTTTAGTGTGGGTGCTGGTGGATGTGTTCCTGCTGCTCTACTTCAGTGAGTGTAACAAATGTGATGATAGGAAAGACCGCTCGCTGCTCCCTGCCCTCAGAGGTGAGTCCTGATCAGCGCTGCGACACCTTTCATTCACAGAATAGACGTGAGTAAAAGCTTCAGGAGCCTATGAACTAAGTGTCAGACTGGGCTGCTTCATCTCCTCCACCTTCCATGTTCCCTGTGTCTTTAAGCTCTAATGGCCACTGTGACATTTTCCAGTTGATCTTCTCTTGAAAACCAAGACTGTGTTATAGACATTTACAGTGAGTGGATTTTAAGATTTCCTCAGAGGAAGTTTAAATGTTCGTATTTGGATTTCAAGGGTGTTAGCAGTGAATTATAGGAAATGATAGGGTTGATAATGATTTGATTTTTTCCCCCATTTCTGATATATTAAAGGGAGTTAGTCTGAAAGCACCTTGAGAAATTTTTGTTAAATCCATAAAAACTTTTCATAAAAACTTCCATAAAAAATTAAATTTCTCAAATTAAAATAACATCTTAATTAATGCATGTGTGCACTAAAGAGAGACATTGAGGACCTGAAATTATGCTCAAGGACCATTACAAGGTTTTGCATGTTCCTGGCAGTGACAGTATCAACCAATCAATGTTTCTGTGCATGCTGCCCAGAGAATCCCTGCACATACTCTTAAACTCTCTGTAATATTGTTTTTTGCAATATATTTTTCTGCCACGGTAACAGTATTACTGTTTGGTATGCAGCTGTAAGAGCATATTGACTTGAAGCACATGATGAAAAAGTAATTCTGACAAAAACAAATACAGAGTACACAAAGAGATTTTAATATTGTCCCGGAAGGGAGGAGACACAGAGGCCAGTGCTCGTGGGTGTAAGTGGGCCAGGCATACTTAGCTTTTAGGTTCTAATTGCTCTCATGACATAATGACAACCTCATCTAAGTATGTACAGGATCAATGTGTAATTGCCAAGGAATCAGTGTGGTGTGGGTTTTGCATAGGGTGACGTAAGATCTATCTCCTCGTACAACTTTACAGACAGTATACAGTATTAGATTTTAGAGGCATTGAAGTTTTGATCTAGCTTTTCATGCCCTTGGATGTACAAAAGAACAGAGTTCTGCCATTTCATCAAATCAGAGAACATGCCGTTAGTTTTCTCTTTTGACAGCAAACTGCATGTACTAACCTGTTTGGTAGATTAAAGAGAAGACCTTTGTGATTTCCCACATTGTAGGATTACTGAATTTGTTACTGTAACCCTATTTTAAAAGCAAGGCAACAGTTAACTGACAGTTACCATTTTAGTTTTGATCTCTGCAGTTTTGATCTTGTAGGCCCAACCCTTTGTTATTCATGTTCACTCAGACATACATGAGAATATAAGCTGTAGTCTTATAAAGTTCTGCCTTTTCACCATGGTATTTAACATAATCATCATGTGTCTCGAATCGTATTAATGCAATAATGATGACTAATTCAAAAAATCTTAATTTGTGGTTATTAATCTAAAAAATTGCAAAACACTGTTATGAGTCATGAAATTTCTTGGTGTAATTTCTTGCTGTCTCTAATTTGATTTCATTAAGAGTGATTTATTTACCTCTGAAACTCTAGAAGTTTAAACAAATGATGTCTGTGTGTGTGTGTGTGTCTGTGTGTGTGTGTGTGTGTCTGTGTGTGTCTGTGTGTGTGTGTGTGTGTGGGTGTGCAGTTGAGATCAACCTGAACCACAATACTGCTTTAGCAGAGTTCATTTCCTCACATGCCCTCAAGTAAGCTGGTTTCTAAGAGGCTTGCTAAGCTGCTTTTAAGGTTAGAATGAGGCAGAGCTGCCAGCTACTGAGACTGATTACCATGCAAAAGTCTAACGTTACACTGCTTACAAAGTAGATGATTTGGTTAATGTATGATCTGAGTGTTGAGAATTCTCTCTTTATTTTCCGGGTTTTCCTGCACGACACTGCAGGTGTTTTAAATTCTACCTTGTCAGGTGTAATCTTATTCATTCAGCCCACAGCTAAAGAGTCTGAATCTGCACGGATTCACATGTTCAGATTTGATTGGAATCGATTGACTCAATTTGATTATTCAGGAGCATTTCGTTTGGAAACACTAATAAAGTAATTTCTATTCAGTTATTGCTCATTCACTCACAAAGTTACTATATACAAACTAACTGAACTATATACAATAAAAACATAAAAAAATACATCAGAACCTGAAACCTGTCTACAAACTATTAAAACGTTTACTATTTACATATTAATGTTAGCACTGATTTGTAGTCATGTTTCTAGCCACCTGACTTTGGCCCCTTCCAGGCAGCAGAAACTAGCTCTAAACAGAACAAACTCAACATTGTCATGGGATTGCCTTATTAAGTTATCATTGCAAAGATGACAAAGCACAGAACTGCCAATTTACACATCCAACAAAATCATTAGCAATCCTTTGCAATTGCATTTCTGTCCGCTTGATAAATGTAATTCTGATATTCACTTTACATTGAGCTCTGTTTATGGGCCTCCTGAGAGAAATATCTGACTCTTTAGCTACAAAATGCTCCACTGTGTTCCCAGGCAAGTTCCTAACTTGATCAATATGTCGTTTGGTGCTGGCCAGGAAGTCCATAATGTGTTAATGGGGCTTTTTTTTTTTTTTTTTTTTAAACTAAAAAAAAA
>OMNW01008110.1:12816-23301 GCA_900303245.1 Selene dorsalis
GGGAGCGGAAAGTGTTTTCTTTAACCTTGTGCGTTTTCTAGGTTTTTCAGTTAGACTAATTTGCTGTCAGGCAGGAGGTTGTTTTTGCAACTCAGGCAGACTCCAGAAATTAATTTATCCAAATAACCAAGTCCTCCTGGGCCATGGAGGTTGGGACACTGAAATGGCCCTGGTAGGCAAAGCTGCCTTTTGAAGTCTGGAATGTTTTGGCTGACTTAGAGCAGGCGACTGGAGTGGAAGGATCATTTTCACTGACCCATGGGATTTTTAACCATTTTCATATACCGAGAACAAAACAAAGTGAGGAAAACGCCTGAGCTGATTTGCATCGACTTTGCTATCAAAAACTGAGGGGAAAGAATGAATGAAACTGATTTAGGGGAGATGAAGTTTCCTTTTTTCGTGATTTGTGGAATATGTTGCTCAAGATATTGAATCAGTGATAAACTATTAAGGATCTTAATTATGTTGACGTCACATCACCTTTCATACAAAATACTTTAAAAACTCTCTATTTAAGGTTTCATTTTTGGCTCATCTTAAAAAGTCATATCATAAAAATTCCCTTTATTACTGCAGTTGGAGTGCTAATCAGGTGGTCATTTGGGCTTAATACAATAAACACTTTGATTGTCCATTTTCATTGTAAATGTCTTCATTAGCTTTACACTGGTGCGGTATAATTTGTTATATCCAGTATAAAAATCACCACAGAAGTTATATTCTTAAGAGTAATTCCTATTTGGGTATTATTACAAGAACTAGATGCCTTGCTTTTATTAAACAATCATAAGGAAAGGGAAGTGCAGGAAACCAGGCCATCTTGAGTAACGGGGCACTTGAGTTTCCAGCGTAATAAATAATTCACAGGTCTTGTGTGATGAGCTGCTGAGGACAGAAATCCCTAATGACAGCTTTTTATAACCTATGACTCAGCTGGCCATTATGCTTCTGACATCCCTACACAGACCACATCCCCTCTGCATGCTCAGTGCTCACTCTTTTCTCACTCCGCACTGCTTCACCTACTACACTGACAAGAAGGGGTTATATTACAGCCTCCTATATGCAGTCATTTAATGACAGACACTGGAATGGAAAATATATTCAAATTAAGTTATTACACATCAAATTCATATTCTCGATATAGGCTTTGACAAAATGTTTTGGTAAAAGAAATGATTTCTATTCATAAAGAGATATTTGTCTGTGTCTCATATATAAAAACATTTATTTTGCAAGTGATTCTTTGTCAAACTGGTGCTTATATTTCAACTCTTTCAAACGTGATCTGATGAATTACTTATCTGAGAAATGACTCTCCGTATTGTCCTGCAGTTTTCAATTAAAAGTGCTCGTTTTGCAGAATTAATTTAGCAATCCGTACCTTTGTTTTTTCTTGAACATTTTGTCTAATGTGTAAAATGCTAAAAGTTCAAAAACAGTATTTTTCTTGTGTGTGTAAAGCATATGAAAAGTTATATCTCACGATCCTTGTAACAACATTGTCTCAGTTTAGTTTAAGTTATTAATTTCAGTTTTTGTAATTTCCTGCGTTAGATCCATGCGGAAGGGTTTGGACTTACCTTAACGCCTGTTGCCTCTGCTGTGCATGTGTGAGGTAAGAGCCTGAATAATTGAGTTTCTTCAGTCTGCTCTAGGCCTGTGACTGATCAAGTGTTACAGTGTTTGATTGGCATAATGGCACCGTACCCCCCAGGTAAGGTCATTCCGAGCAACATCTGGGTCTATCATGCATTATCCAACTCCCAAAATGAAAGGCACAGCCTCATATGGTATTGGTTGATATCATTATTGTTATCATTTCCAAAGCCCAGCTCTCACTAAGAATAGGTGGTTAATTTTAGATGCAAAAAAGATCCAATTACTTAGGCCTGTGCTTGTGGTTGTCCCCAGAGTTAGTGCAAAGAAATAAATCTGGTGGCCTTGATTAAGTACCTGACAATAGAGTTAGCACAGCACTAGTGGTTTATAGTAATACAGCGGACATGGGCAATTAGGCCCACCAAGTAATTTACAGTACTGCTTGCAGGTGGCGACCTGGTATAAGCTGGGGACCACCTCAGTAACAAATTAGATCGTATAGGCAAGCAGAGTAGCAGCTCTATACGACTTCCAAATAAAGCAAAGCAATCAAAGATTATAAAAAGCTAGATGCATATTTCAAATTTGTTATGATATTTTTGTGTCAAAGGAATAACACACCGCACTGGGTTTTTCATGCGTAATTTTCTGTAGAATGAAAGATCACTTTTACATGTTGTTGATCTTTTTACGTCAGTGTGGACCGCTCTCCTCTCACTGCTACCTATTAATTATGAAATACTGTAGGTCTTGCCCATTTCATTTTACAACTTCTTCCTGCTGAACTTGGTGTGAAAGGCTGCTGTTCTTAAATAGGTGTATAAAAGTAAGAGTGGGGAAAGTTCCCCCTGCTCCCACTCTCTCCAGCATTATGTCATCAGAGTCAAAAAGGCACAGCTGAAGAAAAATAGCTTGTTTCACACATGATAGACACCTTAACACATGGAGCAAATGGAGTGGGGTCTGAGGCTACTTCTCTTTACTGAGCAGGTCAGACAGTGGCTGCCTTCATATAGGACGTTCAGACATTTTTACAGTAGGTGCGTTCTAATTTTTTAATGGACTATAGTGCTACTAGGGAATTTTCTCTTCTTTTAACTTGTTACATTTTAATAGTGGTCCATAGAATATCACATCATATATGCAGCTTTTGAAGCTTTCTTACGGTATTTTGATCTATCAGTGTGCTTTACTGTCTGGAACAGTGAAGAATAACACTGCCCTCTTCTGCCTGCCAGTCTGTCTGGCCACCCACAAATTGAAACATTGTGTCATTAGGTTTTCATGTAGTTTACGGTGTGGAGACTGGCACTATGTGTCTGTGGCTTATCAGACTCTTGTACAGGTCAGCCATTGGGTTGCAGAGTGGCAGGACCCCTGGAATAACTCTGACCGCCTTGATCCCTACTGTCAGCACATGGGCCTTAGTGTGAGCTGATTTCATCAAGGCCACCACAGTACAGTGGTTGCCCTGCTCCCTATGACAGACCACTGCTGGGCTGGTTTCCTCAGCAAGCCTGTTTCATTTAACAGGAACATTTTCCTGTGCAGCTAATGTACTATCTTCCTGTGGAGCTCCTGATAAGCTACTCAAGCTCGCAAAATTTAGAGTTGTTTTGTATTGAAAATATATAAATCTTTACTATCACAAATTAATGTAAACTTTATAAATGAATAGTGTTCTTATTGTTACTATTCATATATTTTCAACATATTCAGTTTTATTTATGCTTGTAGTAGCAGTCAGAGTGAGCACAGTGCTGTGTGCCTGTGGAGGTCCATCTATTTTCATCCACGTCAAACACCCTGCAAATAGGGAGAAAAGCTAATTGGCATAAACTGCAATGATGTAAGCAGCACTGCACCACTAACAGCTGTGTGTGGTCGGTCTGTACTTGCACAACTATTTTAGATCTCCAATTTAAAAGACATATACTGTCTGCTCCACCTGCAATGAGATGTGGGTCTCGCAGGCGGACGGCTTTTGCTCTTGACGGAGAAAGAATTTGTTTTGTTGAGCACAGTAATTATTTTTGTGACCTGTTAAACAAATACATGAGAAAGCAATGACATATAAAGTGTGTCTCTTCTGAGATGATGACATTTCCTCTTCTTGTACAATGGAAATGAGTATTATTTAGAGCAGGTATCATGTGTGTTTTTTTTTATTTTTATAGACATAGATATGTACAAGACAGGAAAGAAAATGCTTGACTGAGGTTGTAGTTATGCGTTCTATTCCATTCACCAGATAAGGAAATGTTCCCTGGGTTATTTCCGCGGATGCATGTGTCAACTCTTTGCTGAACTACTGGAAGAATATTTAACATCTCTGCTACTGATGTTTAATCTCTCATTAGCCTTTAGGTGACATGAAACAGCATCAGCCTCAATATTGCTTTTGCCAATCAGAGGCAGATTGAGTGACAGGCACAGGACAGCACATCCCTCATGTAAACCCTTCCTCTACCACCACGAAATTAGAGTGGCTGTTGCTACACGCTGCCACCGCCTGCTTCTACACGAATGAGAAAGTAAGCACTCCGGTTCAGAAGTTCACATTTTGGATTCGTGCCGGAACTACTTAAGGCCAATGACGTTTTTTAGAGGAACAGGTGGTCAGAGTGACATAATTCTGGCACACTGTTAAGATCCTTAGAAATTAGGCCCTGTTGCGCTGCCAGAAGGGTTATTACTCTGTCAATATGTATAAGCATGAGTTTATCTGACTTGTTACTAATGTAAACCGATAACAATGGAAAGGCGAAATTAAGACACTGACATGGACATTTCTTTACAGCTGCTTAGGTACTTAGAAAATATGTCTACAAACACACAAATCACATACATGTGCGCCCATCTTTGACATGTCTCAAGGCTTGGCTGAGAAAGCTATTTATTCTCAAACACTGTTAACTACTGGCACGTATGCGTTAGAGTGGAATGCCATTCAGAATGCAGAAAATATATTTAGTTCTCGCCAACAGACAGCAAAAGGCACCAGTGGGTCTAGCCCCAGTGTGAGAACAGTTATTTCTGTCACAGTATGGGCTTTCAATTACTGTAATCCGCTGTTTGACTCCTTCAAGTACATCAGGGCTGATTAACTATTCCTACACATTGGATGTGACACCCAAAGTGTCATATCATAAATAGACATAATTTTTTTGACATAAATGGAATTTATTTTCTTTGCCTATCCAGTAGATGTCAAACAACCATTTAAGTTCACATATATATTTAAAGATATTAACAAAGTACTCTTGCTTTGTGCCGCTTCTCAGACTAATTACACAATATACTGAATATGAATGTGAGAAAAAAAAGGCAATTTGGTGTTGAATATCAGCTCACCTTTGATTTGATAAGAAATGGTCGCATCTAAGAGTTAATAACAGCACAGTAACTGTTTGAAAGATTTGAGTTATTATGAGTTTCTTTAAGCCTGTTAATAGGTAGGTGCTTATGGACATTGGAAATACCCCACAGCTGCAGTCTGGCTGTTGCTCCATATGTGATCCTCCTGTCAGACCCTCAGAAAACACTCAAACTTCGCTACCATACAGACTTAGTCTCAATTGCACCCACACAGACATGTGTCCAACAAATGCACGGCCTGCACAATGAGTCTACAGATGTTCTGCCTTTTCTCACAATTAGATTAATATAAAACATTATTGACAATCCATTAGTGCTTACCGCAGAGCTGTGGAATGAAAGTTATGGTGCGGACAATTCATTTCTTATTAAATGGTTTAAATTATTATTGACATTTAGGGTCACGCAACTTCCTGGTAACACTAAGTATTCTGCATGGGCTTATTTGGGGAACCGTGTGAGGTCTGTGCCTCTATTTGGTGGAGGTTTTATCTAAAGCTGGGCACATCTAATTGCAAAGCCATGCGATTCAACAGGGATGAACTGAGAACAATGGCCAGATAAGTGAATTATACCTACCTGGTAGGAGCAGGCAAGGGCTGTGGCCTGGAGCTAGGCAACCAGCAGGCCCTCTGTTTGTCTTAGGAAACAGTTGAACAGTTCCTGCAAACACAACTTATCCTGTATAATTGGTGCATAATTCCTGCATATATGTCTCTTTCTACTGCTCTAAACAAACAGTAGAGGGTATGTTAATGGCCATTGAGTAGTTAAGTGGAAGCCTCTCTCTAGAAGGGCAATTCATTAGTTGTAAACTTTTCTCAAACAAGTTGTGTAAACACTTCTGAAACCTTAGTTTTACTCTCGTATTTTTCCTCTTAGAACAATTTCAATGGCAGGGATATACAAGTATATCAGTTTAATTATTTGATGTGCTCTACTGAATGGTAACAGATAATTCTAATATATTTCTTATACAGCCATTAGGCTTGTTCTGGATCAAAAAGATATTTTACATAACATGTAACACCACTGACAACAAGACCAAATGTCTGCTGACTTGACTTGAATAAACATTTAATTCAAATAGCATGTTTTATGTCAGCCTCCTTTAAGCCTTGTCTGAACTTCAGTCAGTAATTGAAAAATAATTTCAGGTTCATTATATCAAAGACAGTTGTTCAATATGTCATTGTTGTTAATGACTATTATCATCATTGGGGAAATTTTGAAACATTGCCAAAAATGGCACTCATGGTTCTTGAATGCTGCTGGATAGCACTTATCAAACCCACAGTATCATTCTGAAGGTGCAGTTGTCATGGCCCTTCATATTAAAAGCTTAAAATAGAAACTGTATGCACTTAATGCTCATAGTGACTGCTGTAGCCTAATGTATGAGATTTTAACTCATTTAATGGACTCTACTGAATTATGTTCACTGAGACATATTGGTGTCTGTCTTGCCTCATTTATGAACTGTTTCACAGAAGATATTACAAGTGAGTATGCTATTTGTAGAGAAATTGTCCATTGACTGAGTGGAAGGGTGGTGAGCACAGTGTGATTCCAAACTAAATACAAATATAGATTAACATACTATGACATTTTACTAGCTATATGTCCTCAGCTTTAGAGGAAAACCCATCTGATTGAACTAAAATAATCACAATAGATGTCATGTCTTATCTGCTGCTATAAGTGAACAATACCTTTACCTTCTCTCAGTACTCAAACTTTTTAAATGTCCTGGAGGAGTTCTTGTTCAAGTCCCAAACCTACTGAGATCTCTAATGAAGGCTTTACCTTCCAGGCAAGCATATTTCTCCAAATGACAGTAATTTACATATGATGTATTTAGAGAAGAAGAGGGCAGGCTAATTCTATTTAGAGATTTTCCTTTGTTTTAGGAGTCATTAGCAGCTAGCGCAAATCTAATTTTTACAATTTCATCAGGCCATCTTGGAAAGCCTCTGTGAGCTCATCAGAGAGGAGCATTTATTGCTAAGTGTTCTCTATTGCATTAGCACACAATAAAGCGGCCAGGGACTGCTACAGACGTTTATGTGGAATCCAGTTAACACTCCGCCAATTCGTTTTTTATTGGGACACAATCAATTTTTATTCATTTTAAAGCCAGAATGCTTTCTTTCATTGTGTGCCTACCCCAGCTTATTATGCCCTAAACTAATTACTCAGTTGTTTTCACAAAATGCTAATGTTTATGTTAAAGATTTCCTCTTTGAAATGCAGGTCTGACATGCATATACATAATGTGAGATTTTTTACATTTTAATGGAAGTCTGTCACATGTGTTTTTCATTATTACACCCTTGCCACCATTGCTTTAAACACTATTTTAAACACAATAATTGCATTCATTTAATCTGTAGGAGTGTGGCAACGACATTAAAGTCTAGGTAAGAACATTAGTGTGGGAGATTGATTTAGAGGAATCATAATATGAGTCATCAGACCTGGGACTTCAAAGTCAAAGCTGGACCTTGACCATAATTATCTGACTCCTCTTTTGAAACACAACAAAACTTTCAGCATATGGTGAAATTGCACTGCAGAGAGAGTGAGCCCACAGTAATCATGTGGAAGCCTCTGTTTGTGGTATACACAAAGCTGTTTAAAAGATCGTATAATGTGCCGATAATGGTCCTGAAACATATTCAAACAAACTGATACTAATTGTCGATAGTATTTGACCAAAATAAATTACATTACATTACATAAGGGTGACATAAAAACATACCTTAAAACATGTGTTTTTGCCAGTATATGTAAAACCAGTTCAAGGCAGTAACGGAAGCTTGAGCTTGAATAGTGAACAAGTGAACATAATTGTTATCATTTGATGCACTTATGAGTTATATGCATTTATTTTCTGAGAGTTTGCAGTTTTATATCCAATGCATTGCTGTAATGGCAACTTTAAGATGCTATTTATTTTGGTGCTTGTGTTGAAGAGCAGAGAACTCGATCTGTGTGTGGCGGAAAAGCAGTTGAAGTCATCTCAATGTGAGCTGGATGTGTGCATCTTCACTGTAGTGTGATAATTACAGTGCTTAAGTGCTCCTGGAGACAGTACAAATTCAGATACCCCCTTCCTCTTCAGCCCCTCCTCTCATTCACCAAGAAGGTCTTTAATGGCTCCCATTTGACTGTGATATCATTTATTGTTTGGTATCAGATGTACCTTGTACCCTTCACCATTTACACACAAGCACATTTGACCTGAAATGTAATGTAGGCAACAGGCATGAAGTCTTTTCCCTCCATCCTCCAACCTCCGCTGTTTTCCCATCAGTGGGTTGCACAGGCATCCTCCGTTTGTATTGCATTTCAATATGCACAAACAAAGCATATTCATAGCTGCATCCTCAAATGACACTTAGTGACATTGCTTGGTGTAGAATAAATATGGATGTGCTTGTATGCGTGTGGGTTTTCAGTCTGTGCATGCATTTATTTTTGCATTTCCAGTTTTGGGATTTGTCTTGCAGTGGGCTTTGGAATGCTTTTAACACATTGATGAGATGACAAGTTATCATTGATCTGTCCTTACTTAGCTGGATCCATTAAATAATGTATGGGCTCCTGTGCATTACCAGTGCACTCTCCTGTCCTGACCCATTAGAGGAGTAGGGCATGGGGCCCTAGTGGCTCCAGGCCTTCAGAGGTCCTTGGGCTTTCATTTAATTAAGTTATCCTATAATGAAAACTCCTATAATGAGATTAATTTTAATTATTCATCAGCGGACGATTCGAGGGAGAGGCTGCATTAATAATGCATGAACGGGCTAAACATTTTTCAATTCATCACCTTTTCCTTTTGTTAAAGGTGCAATTTATTAAGTGCTCTGCAGCTGCTAGAGGTGATGGTGGTGGAGATATGGACGACCAGGCCCAGAGGTCAGTCAGATGTGCTTGACTGTCATTTGATAATGTGCATGATATTGATAAACCTAACATCCTCACAGTAAATGTGGTGTTATGAATTTCCCTGGTGTGTTTACATAAATTCATTCAAGCTGTTTTTAGAAGACACATCCACACCTTGATGGGGTTTATATTAATACCTAAAGGCAGACAAGTAATCAAAATTATGTCTGTAATTCTCTGCTGATGTTTGTATACCTCCATAAGCTTGCTTCGTTGATTCCCCTTGTGTGAGCACATTAGAAGACTTTGGTGGCTGGCCAACAGAATAGGGGAAGATTGTCGACTGTCACACAGTGTGAAACTGTAATTAGCTGGCATGGAAGTGTGCTTATTTCAGTTCCCGGGCAGCAGAGATAGTGGTACAGTTGAGATCTGTAAGTCGATATATTGTTGAAAACAATTACCTTCTCTGATTTAAATGAGCACATTTCACATCTTGGAAACTTTTGTGTCAGTGGACAGAAACATATAGGCAGAGCAGAGCATCAGAAGTGGCTTAGGGCAGGAGACAAGAATGTCATTGGGATGGTGAGCCAAGTGCATTTATCAGGCCTTCATCAATAGCTGATTAATAATTCAGGCAGAGTCTGGGGCTTCTTTAGGACAGGGTTTCAGCTAGCTTGTAATTTTGTAAATTGCATAGTCATCATGCAATGGATGGGCCAGGCCTCTGTGAGAGAGACACAGCTGTGAATGTAGGCTGGCCTATGGGATTTTAATGACAGGTACAGCAACTTAAATCCAATTGTGGTAGCATTGTCTTCAGGTATCCACAACAAACGCTGTATAGAAAGAAGCTTCCCAGGCAGCAGACAAGGAGCAGAAAGAACTGAAATGGCTTTTATACAGCGTAAAGAAAAGCGACGTGTTTCAAGCTTAGTTCTCTGGACGCAGAGCAGATACATTGCTTCCCACTTACAGCTTGGCTACAGAAAGAACCATATTCCCGAAGTCAAAATGGAAATCAATATACAGATAGTGGCTTTTTGTTACACCAGCAGTCCCATCCTTTGACAGATAGCCTAACTTCCCCTGGTTTCCAGATGACAAACAGGCATTTCTTCCTATTGTGAGTTGCTCATAGTGCCTGGGCCCAGGTGCAGTGTTAGCGGAGCAGTCTGTGGCCAGTGAATGAGCAAACCCCTCAATTACCCCAAGCCAGCTCTCTGATAATTCCCATTCAACAAAATGGGCCCTCTAATTGCCCTGACCGGTAATACCTGTTCCAAAAGTGCACTACTCTTCCACATTGTTTCCTAGGCAACTGGAAGTTTTTGTGACCTATAAAAAGTTGCTACTTCTGTAACTGATCCGAGATGAGGCGGTTGTTTGTTTCCATGGCAGGCTGCTGAGCTATTTATAGGTAAGGCCTATCTCGCTGGTACGAGTAGGCACAGAAAGCATTACTAACAATTTATTCATTCATTTATTTAAAAAGGAATTCTCTGCTGCTTTTGATTGACTGAAAGTCAACCAGAAAACTGACTGGCTGTTTTGAGAACAAAAACACCTGGGGCTTGAGTAACTGAGTCACAAAGTCAAGAGGAGGAA
>OMNW01008111.1:0-24797 GCA_900303245.1 Selene dorsalis
AATGTAAAATTGCAATGTTGCTATAATGTTTACATGTTGTAATGTAAATGTTCTTTTCTCCATAGAAAATAATGGGGACGGCTGTTTTGGCTCATCGCCTGGACGTACGACACTGGATGGATGATCCGGCCTCTGTTGAGGCCTTGCACTTGATCCATCAGCTGTCATAACGCACCTGAGCATCTGAAGAGAGACACAGCGACTCCCCTGCAGACGAAGCTGAGACCATGTGACACTGCCTTCCCTTCACTTCCCTCATTCCTTTTTTTATTCTGTCAGTCAAATAAATTATTGACCTTGTCCTGTTGTTGTCGTGTTTTTATTTTTCCAATGCTAAGCAAAGTGAGGGAGAAAGTCTGAGTATTTAAACTCTATGTTTGCTGCTCTAGCACAGACAGAGCAGATTCCTGTAGCCTACGTGGCTGCCTATAGGAATCAGAGGCAAAGTGCGGTTTAAGGTTCGTACCCACACAACACTAATACAAACACTTCTGTCATTTTATATTGAGAAAAGATTAAATCCAAAACACCAAACACTGTTACACATGTGTAGGCCTGCGTGTATGAACGTTTAGAGATGGGCTGGTTTGAAAATACGTATTTTAATACGAAATATTACTTTGTAATTTGTATTTGACTTGTATTTGAAATTTTTTGAATCGAAGCCACGAACAACACAAGCATGCGAGGAACTTAGAAGGAACACCTCTCTCTCACGCTCTCTCACTCACTCGCGGACTTCCAGCCTGCCTCCCAGTCACTCGCGGACTCACCCGCCCCACAGAGATGTGAGAGTGGATTTCATAGTGTTGGGCAGTAGCGGCGACGTGGTGACGTCCCCAGTTTAATTACATTTCTCATAGCTCATTGACCTATACCATAACCGGGTGTACTGAGCGAGCCCGTGTGGGGGAGGAATCGGTCCTATCCACGCTGCATGAGTCCTCAAATACTACATTTACAAGTACTACTGAACAGTATTTCGTTTAGTCCAACAAGAAACTGCGGTGTACTCTGTGATTAAAGGTAATTTGTTACTAATAATAAAGTTTGCCCGTCTTAGGCTACTGAGCGGTTGCACAGTGAAATCCCTGCATCTGATCATTTTAATGTTCTTCTCCTAATATTTTAGATGCTGTCACGAGGTTGAATCACAGCGCCATGGCAGACCACCTGAAACAGACCCACGAGGACCCCACTGGTGGTGGTAGTTTTGATTAGATTCAGCCCTGCGTTCCCCAAACTTTGTTCTAATCAATTTTATTTCAAGAGGTGAGTTTGTTAGGTTTTATGTTGTTACAGTTTTATTGTCAGCAGGGCTGGGGAGTAATGAAACAGTTAAGTATTTAAAATACAGTATTTTAAATATAAAATGAGTAACTGTGTTTCCTGATAAGTTACTGTCCCAAGTAATAAGATTACTTGAATAATGTGTTATTTGCTCAAGAAGCTCCAGTGAATCATTACTTTTTTCTTAAAATTTATACTTTTTCTAGTTATTTATTTTTAAAATATAGCATTTTTTGTCATTTATGACTGTTTCGTTTAAATTAAGACTTTTTCTTTTTATTTTGTGACTTTTTTCAAAATATTCCAACTTTTTTCTAGAAATAGCCTATTAAAGAAAAAATCTGATTGTTACTGTTGTATACTGTATTGTAAGATTTGATAAATGTATTTGTATTTAACACTGTTGATTTTCAATATTTGAATAAATTCAAGTTTATAGCCTTTGTCCGTAAAGTGTAAACTGTCAATGATGACAAAGTAAGCCTGTAGAGGCTGGTGGTTGAATTGGATTTGTCCTATAGTCTGAACTATATTTTTACAGTGAGCGTTTAAAAAAAACGTCTATGTTCAAAATTGGTTGAAAAGTGAAAGTTTTTTTTATCGGTTATATGCAGACGTTTAATGATATTAAGACCATATTTAACCGTCTTTTGCAATACTGGCTTTCAAATGAGAAATTTTGACGAAATAAACACTAAATAAGCAGAAACTTTTCAGTATCGCCTTTCCTGGTGAATAGACGTCACCAAACAGCCGGTAAAAAAAAAAAAACCTTTCACTTTTCAACCAGTTTTAAACGTCTTCTCACCGGTCGCCATAGACGTCTTTTAAACGTCTTCTCTGGCTGGGAAGAGTTTTGACACAATGAGCCTAACTTTGCAAAAAGCACGTGAGCAATTGGCGAAAACAGTTTTACCATCAGATCAGATCACATTAGGAGCAGTCTCCACCAGAGAAGTTAAGACCTACTGTTCCCCCGCGGCCTTCAGCGGGTGACCGTGACCGTGACTACCGTGATTATTAGTGTGAATGCTGAAAGCATTCACACTATTGTTATTATCTTTAATATGCTTCATATCCTGTAATATATAAAAATATAACCAAATGTATCATGCCACCCATCATTTTTGTTAATCAACTGATTCCACGTGTTCCCATACCCTGTGTTGTTAACTGTTTTCTTGTCTCTATACAACATCTACTGCAGTCTGCCCGTCCTGGGTGAGGGGTCCCTGCTGTTGCTCACCCTGAGGTTTCTCAATTTTTTTTGCCTTTCTTGGGAGTTTTTCCTCAGTCGATGTGAGGGTCTAAGGACAGAAGATGTTGTAATGATGCTGTGTAAAGCCATTTGAGACAAACTGTTTGTAAAAACGGGCTATACAAATAAAATTGCCTTGCCTTGCCTCTGCTCCTTTTCATTTGTACGCTATGTTACATATGTTTTTGTGCAGTGTGAGTTTAGGACCCTCATGGCAAAAATGACTCAACAGCTTTAATTTTCATAGAAAATCAAATGTGTGTGTGTGTGTGAGTGACGGCGCCTCTCTCTGCATTGGGTGTGTGTTTGTGTGTGTGTCATTCCATGTAGTTTTTGTGTACTATTTCCAGTGATGAAAATGTTTCGATGCTGCTCCTGGAAATGAACACACACGCACGCACGCACGCACGCACGCACGCACACAAACACACGTAAGTGAATTCATTTTCTCAAACTGATATTTCTTACACTACCTTCGGGTTCGTGATGTCAAGGAAGTCGGGACTCTGTGGCTGGAACTTTGAGTAAGTGGCCACCATGAGGTTTACACTTTCCACTTGGACCAGACCGCCTTCCTCCAGCAGGAGGTTCTGCATCATCTGGAGCAAACAAAATGAGCAGTCAGCAAAAAGCATTTCAGACACAATAAAAAAAAACATGTAGGTTCTATGTCTGATCTCTGCATCAATCAAAATCCTAAAGATCACAGTTGTTGGTTTCTCAAAGTTTTTTTTAATTTTTTTTATCACGTTTTATTAAAGTTTTTTTCTATAATCAACCACATTTTCCTTTGGATTAAATCGATTTTAAACTGGTACTAATATTTGACTCTAAACAATGCTGCATCCTTCCACCATGTATTATGGAAACATGTGTGTGAATGTTCTCATTCATCCAGGCCATCGTATCTCTAGGCAACAATTTAATCGAAAGCAACTGGACTTTGGACTGGACTTTGTATTTGTTTAGGAAGACGTTTTGCCTCTTATCCAAGCGGCTTCATCAGTTCCTAGACAAATACAAGTCCATACCGGTTCAGACTAATGAGGAAAAATACAAGTCCAGTTGCTTTCGATTAAATTGTTTCCTAGAGATTATATGGAAAATATCTCATATTTTGTTTTTTTGTTTAATAAAACGAGCAGCATCACATATTCAAACTGGCAGTTAAAATCCTGAAAATGGTTTATTATTTTGGTAGTTTTGAGCAGAGCTGAAGGGGTTAAGAAAACTGAGCAGACAAAATATTGACATGATGATTTTACAGCAGTCTTTTGCGTGTGCATTTTTGGCTCCAGGTGTCGAAAGGCGTCAAAAAGTGTCTGAGGTGTAGATTAGACAAGTGAGAGGAACTGACATCAGATTCAAAAACTATATCAAAAAAGTAACCTTCTTGCAGGAAACCATACCTGAGGCTCCAACACAGCCAAATGATGACCAAGTCAAAAAAAAGAAAGAAAATCCCCTCGTTGGTTCAGCTCAGCTCCTCAGGTCGTCACTTCAGATGAGAACAGTTTTTTCTTTGCCCTACCCACCTGGGACTGAGAAAAATTCAGCCTCTGATTATCTGTGACTTCGTTTTCACTTAGCTCTCTGTTTTTCAGGATATGTGGGTGGACGTTGGGTTTTTTACTGAAGCCTTAAACAGGGACTTTGCAAAGTCAACTGTACCACTTACGCCTCTACACACTATAGGCTGACCAGTATAACGCATTTAGCCTAGCCTATTCTGCCACCTAGAGGACATCGCCCACATGACAACGATAATGTATCAGCTACATCTACTGTGCCCCCTGCTGGTGAAGTGCCCCTGCACTGGTAGCTATAGCAGTTGAGAAAATGAGAGGGAAGAAGCCCACTCTGACAATACACCACTGTGGGTATAGATTTTACACAAATGTATTGGCAGACAAAGTTGTGTAGTCACAGTGTCCTTTACAGTGTTGACTTGAGACAAAGATCTTTGTTTTGTTTTTTTTTGCTGCATGTCTGTCCTCTTCTGAAGCGTCTTTTGAAATACCTCAGCCTTCTATCTAAATTAATCTGACACGGTTTAAATTCATCTTTCAAAATCATTTTCTTATGTTGCTTCTTACATCTAAGAAAGTTTTTCTGATGGCATAATTCATTTCCAACATGGCCGCTTAGTTCTGAGACCCTGACCTTGTTTTCTGGATGTCCCACTCCTATCCATCTCCTTAAACAGCAGATCATATAGACGATCACAACACAGGTCAACAGTATCCTGTTTTTACTGACCCATTTACGGGTGATGTAATATCTCAAGAAGAGCCTTGCAACACATCTCAGAAGGTAGAAAGTTAACAGGGAGGGAAGTTTCTATTTAGTCTCTTAGCCTTCAACATGCACACTTGGACAATCATTAACTAAACTCCCCGTTTGAAATAAAACAATAAAAACGTACATAAAACATAAACACAGAATAGAGTGATCTGACAATCTGCTCATCCATCAGACTGAGAGCTTCGTGTCCAACTCTCTCCACAAGATCAGAGGGAGAGTAAACATTAAATTCAATACATGTTAATATCGACATGGGGAATCACGGCTCGCCCGGCTGCTGGCTGCGCATAGTTGTTTAGTAACTTTTACTTTGTAATTCATTGTAATTTGCTTTTCATTTTTGTGACAGATATGAGGGAAAATGAAGCTTTATCAACTCGAAATGCAGTGTGTAGGCTGTAAAAAGTGTAAAAGCAGAAAAAAATACTATTTTGTTGAGAAGGATGTCGTGATTGGCTGACGTCGACGTGTCGTCATTTCCTCCTGCTGGCTCCCACACTTCCGGAAGAAGCGGAAGACAACATAGAAATTGTCATCTCGTATGTGATACTTTCAAGCCGCAAAATAGAAAAAAACAACTAATTAGAGTCGTTTGACCGCCATAAAGCCGAACATGGTGAGTAACCGTCTATCTCTCGTCACCACTGAAGATTAATTTGTATCTAAATAAACCGAAGGAGCAGTTTAACTGACGAGCGGCCACAACAACAACCTCAACGCGACGACAGCAACAAAAACATGCCCTGTCATGATGAAGCTTACGTCCACTGCACACTCACGGGGAAAATACCACAGTTATGTCAGTGTTTTTAATTAGGATTTCGGTTTTCCCTTTCAGTTTTCCTTCCAGGTGTTCGACCACCCGATGGCTCGGGGGTTTCCCAACCGCTTCTCCACTCAGTACCGCTGCTACTCGGTGTCCATGTTGGCAGGACCAAACGACCGATCCGACGTGGAGAAAGGAGGCAAAAGTGAGTGGTATCAAAGGGATACACATTTTATTTTCATGCCCTCACTCACGTCAAGGTTTCCGAAAAAACACAAACCATGAGAAGTATTCTGCAAGTCGTTTAAAGCTAGTGAATATAACAAACAGTGAGAGAAACCCATACCTCATGTTTGGATTCAGTGCTCCTCAAGTTCAGCATCCCCACACATCAGTACTGAAGATCCTTTATACGATCTTTATACTTGCAACACACTGTAAAAATACTCAATAAGAAGCAAATGTCCTCCTTTCATTTTCTCCTGAAGTATCTAAGGTCAATCTGGAACAAAAACTGTGTTTTAAGTGCTAAATCAGCTTGTGAAACACAATCAACCCTACATTCGGGGTCTTATCTCCACTGCCACTTGAACCTGTTGTTGTTGTTTTTACTGAAGCTCTTAACAGGTTTTTGATTAACATTTTTTCGTATGTGTAGATATTTGTGTTATACAGTACTTAAAGCTGTCATATTTAAATATTTGTTTCTTTTCAGTAATAATGCCACCTTCAGCTCTCGACCAGCTCAGTAAGTGCAAGTTAAATTAATCACTCAATCAGCGTCTCTTCATTTGAAAAGGCCTACATGCCCCATGTCTTATCTTTACTCACATTTCCCCTCAGGCAGGCTCAACATCACCTATCCAATGTTGTTCAAGCTGACCAACAAGAACTCAGACAGAATGACACACTGTGGTGTTCTGGAGTTTGTGGCTGATGAGGGAATCTGTTATCTGCCACACTGGGTGAGATGAAGTAACAGGTTTAATGCAGATGTGACAGAGATTGAAAAAAACTTGATTAAAAAAAAAACCTTTGATAATACAACAACTGTGATCTTTAGGATTTTGATTGATGCAGAGATCAGACACAGAACCTACATGTTTTTTTTTTATTGTGTCTGAAATGCTTTTTGCTGAACATGTAAGGCAGCGCTGATATTCATTTTGTTTGATCCAGATGATGCAGAACCTCCTGCTGGAGGAAGGCGGTCTGGTCCAAGTGGAAAGTGTAAACCTCATGGTGGCCACTTACTCAAAGTTCCAGCCACAGAGTCCCGACTTCCTTGACATCACGAACCCGAAGGCAGTGTAAGAAATATCAGTTTGGGGAAAATGAATTCACTCTCTTTTGACTTTTTTTTGTCAAAGCAGAGAGATTAAGTTGCCACTTTGTTACAGACTGGAGAACGCATTGAGAAACTTTGCTTGCTTGACAACTGGTGACGTCATAGCTATCAACTACAATGAAAAGGTAAATCAGTTTAATAAAATGAGTGCCAGTGGTTTTGTCCTTATTCGTTTTTACTGAATAAAACTGCTACTGGAATCTGTTCCTATCTCAGATATACGAGCTGCGAGTCATGGAGACCAAACCAGATAAAGCTGTATCCATCATTGAGTGCGACATGAATGTGAGACCCTATATTTTTTATCACAGACACTCTAAATTACTCTGTTTCTGTTAAATGAATGCCATCAATGCTGTGTTGTGCCTGGTTTCTCAGGTGGATTTTGATGCACCTTTGGGTTACAAAGAGCCTGAACGACGACCTCCGCACCAGGAAGAGCCAACAGTAAGGACCAAACCCTGCAGGCACCGGTACAGTTTGTGCTTTGAACAATTAAGTTGATATAGTTTTTTCACAGGAGGAAGAAGGAGACCCCAGCAGTTACGCTGACATGGACACAGGCTTCAGAGTGAGTAGATGTTGGTGTGGTTTAGAGACAAATGACTGTCCCGGTGATGCTAATGTAACTTTCACTGTTTCCAATTCTCAGGCTTTCACTGGATCTGGCAATCGTTTGGATGGTAAAACAAAGGGGATTGAGCCCAGTCCTGCTCCTCTTGCCCCTAGTGACATTAAAAGGTGAAAAAGTTTGATGGGGTTCATACATGTAGGCATGAACGCTATAAAAAATATTGCAAGACAATTTAATTTCACTGTTCATCATGAAAAATCTGTTACAAAGTTAGTCTCAGATAAGTTTTAGCTTTTTGTAACCTTCATTAGTCAGTCGATGGTAGACAGGTGACTGAGAGGACCGTAGGTTGGGTGTAGGCAGGTGAGCTGAAGCAAGTCATATAATGTGAAGCTGACGAAGTTCTGGCAGTCAGAGGGAGAAGTTTGTATCATATTCCTTGTTTGTTGCTGATAGTACAGACTAGTGTACAAACCACTGTTATGATGCTGTGTGAGTACAAAAGATGCTATGGTACAAAAGAGCACGGCAAAACACACAATGTTTGTGAGGGTCTTGAAAAACAGCAGTCTAATACTCCAACTTCTCATGGCATTAAATTCTCTGCTGCTTGTTGCACACCCGTGTCACCATGTTTTCATATGTGATATGGCTGGCTTGCTTTTACCAGGTAAAGTGTGTAGTGTTGCCATTTAAGATGTTGCAAAATACAGCAATATTCTCACCCAGTCTTACTGAAATAGTGTCTTTTCACAACCAGACATATTAATTTAGGTCACAGTGGCAGGTAACCATCCTACCAGTGTCCAATCTTTATGTGTAATCCTAACATTGAACTCTAATCCTTCAACTCACAGAGGCATTCCCAACTACGACTTCAAAGTTGGCAGGATCACCTTCATCAGAAACTCGCGGCCTCCGCCCAAGAAAATTGCAGATGATGTAAGAAATGGTTTTGTCAAATCTTTAAATGTTGCATTTTATCACAATGCACAATGTCTTTCTGTTGAGCTCCATAGTTTTACTGTGTGATTCCTAAATTCTTATTGAATATCTCAGTCACTTATATTTAGTCATGGCTTGTGCTGTCAGTTACTAATTTCAACTACATTTAAATCTCTTTTAATCTCTTCAGGATGATGCCATGAATAGATTCATTGCCTTCTCTGGACAAGGACAGTCACTACGCAAGAAGGGCAGAAAGCCTTGAAAGACTCAAAATGGAGAAGCAGGTTATTGTGCACAGACCCACAGTATCTATTGTCACCTTCAACAACAAAGTAAAGAACTGGCCCTCAGATGCACTGGAGTCTTGCCTCTGTCCCACTGAAACGGGAGTGTTGCTGTTGAGATGGGATTACAATGTATAATAAAAACTCCTATGGTAATATTTTGCTGCATACAATGCTGTCAGTTTTACTTCGGTATTCAAATGGTTGGGGTGATTTTGTTTTTCTTCGAGGTGACAGATAGATTTGAGCCAGGCAGGATGACATTTTATCACCAATGCAAAGAATACATCGTGAAATGTTGTTGATTTGAATTACTCATGACTTATAGCATCTTCCCTCCCTTTTTATGATTGTTGGAATTTTTGCAGTTTACCTGTAAAGCTATACAGAATCCCATTGTAATTAAAAAAAAATGGTAGCAAAAACAGTATACATTGATTTTTAATTATAAAAAAAGTTAGTTTTTGTGTTCTTTTTTTTAAATCAATAATTTGCAAGTTTTGTTCTTTTCTCTGGTTTATTTATAGACAAATAAAGCATTGTGTTTGAATTTAATTGTAGATTGTAATTATTGTTATGTCTCTGTTATGGAGATGGACTACCAAATGAGGATCGAATGTAATGGGTGGATGGAGGATGTGTCTATGTCTGTGACTGGAGTTTGACATGTTTGTTATTTATGAATATTCAACTGGATTGTGGTGAGTTGTCCAGTTTGGTCAAAGTATAATGGCGTGGATAGAAATAACAAGCATTAAGCAGGCTCTTTTAAACATCAACAGTAGGTGACGGTAAAATCAATGCTAAATTTAAAGCCAAGAAAAAAATAAATGCAGAGTTATCTTAAAATGATTCAATAAGTGTTGTAGAACTGCGTGGCGACTTTTGTTGTGAAAGGAAATCGACCCGGAAGTGTTCCTTCAGTTCAGCAAGCCTGCGCTGCTAACGTTAGCAATGGAGCCGTCTGGAGAAATAGCATGGAGGGTAATTTACTGAAAGCAGTATCTGTGTTGTGAAGTATACTCTTGGCAAAATGCTCTGATTTGTTTTTCCTGAGTTGTCGTGAATAGTCTTAGAAATGCAAGAGGGGCGTTAAATCACCTCCAAACTGTTAGCAAGGTGATTAGCCACCTTGCTAGTTTGTCAAAGTAACCTTAGCTAGCCAACGACAAGCAGCGTTATTTATGAGGGTTCAACAGAAACCATTGATGATTCACCCGATTCATGATTGAATATGACAACTTTACCCGTCATTTTGAAAAACTGTTTGGCTCTCTATATAGTGGACAGTTCATTGATTCATTAACATTATGTATAATTAAATTAATAATCATATGAATAATTTCCCAAATCATTATTTTTCTTATTACATAGTCTGTATCATTTAAAACTTGTCTCATTGGTATGAAATTGCTTAGTTTTGTTTATTTTCACTGTAAGATTTTAAGACTTTAAACTTAGTAAGGTTTACTAAGTTTTGTGAGCTTCTGAATGAATGACTCTTACTTCCTTAGAGTGGCCTTATACTATAGTCTGTTCAGTGCCATTATTCAGTGTTTGATTTCATAATCTCTTTCTTTTTTTTATTGGCTCTTCTTAGTCAAGATACAGTTTTAAATGAGTCTGGAAATTTAACTAGAATTTAATATTTCACTACACTGTCATCATGCGTCAGCTGTTCATCAGTCAATGTGGTCAGAGTTAGTTGATTTATCTAAACTAGAGTGGTGTTGATTTCTGCCTTTGTCTATTTGTGCAGCCACCTCGGCCATGTGATGACTACTGGAGTGAATTCAGACACTGTAAAAGCTTGTGGAATCGTTTTCACCACTACTACACTTATGGTACCATCCCATCCTGTCAGCAGTGGAAAGAGGACTACCACAACTGCAGGGAGTGGGAGAAGCACAGAAGCACAGAAGCGAAGGTGCAGTGCAACTGCATGAGTTTGATTGAAAACCTGAAACTTTAGATTTTTGTTTTCAATTGATAATCTAATACTTTTTTGTGGTATTTATATTTCAGGAAGCATTGCGAAGGAGTGAAAGGAACAGAGTGGCAGAACAGAAAAACTTCACCCCGGTGTGGACACTGAGACAAGAGCCTCCCAGAGACTGGCACATGCCCCTGAACCAGGAGAGGCCTCAGGACCCCTGAGCTGTCACTGTTCCTGACTGCTGCTGTCTCTTCATCATGGCAGCCAAAGTGAAATGAACATTCATGATAATCTGTATTTCACTTCATGGACATAAAATCCATCAGATCTACATGCTGGAGAGACTGGTCATCACTCACTGCCATCTCAGGTTCTGTTCCCCAGAGCTGCCCTATGGAAACAGGCATGTGCAGTATATTAAAGCAGTGTTGGCAGCATCTAGTGGTCAAACACAAGGATGACAGCAGCTATGTCTACCATCAGTGCAAAAGCACTGTCACTGCTTGTGTGAACTGAAGCACAGAGGCTGTCTGGACTCAGGACCTAACATTAATCACATTTTCTCTGTTTAAGGGCAACATTGGTTTCAGTTATGCAGTGGAAATGTTTCCGACATAACATATATTCCATCCAAGGATTGACTGCATTGTTTTCATCAGGATTAAATGAAAATGTAAACGTTGTGACCAGCTTATGTTTGTGCCAGCCAGAAAAGCACTGTAAGAATTCTCTTGTGCTGTGCTGTTTTTGATATTGAAGTTCCTCATACATGATAAATTATATTGTTGGTGCAATAATATAGCAGAACTCAGCTGTTCAGAGCTGTTTATCAGTTTTCTGCCTTATGTTTTATTTATGGATTTACCTTTTAAAAGAATATTGAGAATAATTTTTAAAAAACTCACAATTTTATTTTTATTACTTTTGTTGTTTTACACAGAGGTGAGAAAATGGACAAAAAAAAGATTGATGAAGAATGATGCAGAGATTTGAGAACTTATGTGACTACAAGTCTCATTCTATTGATGAAAATACAGGACATGTCCCTCATCCCTGCACCTTCAGAATGTTAAAATGCTGCAGTTTGGCTTATTGAATAATTTACAAAAAGGGATACACACTTAACAGACAACAATACACACAGGCTGCACTGCCAGTTCTCCACAGATCCATCACTGTGTGTAAACTTTAGTGATGTCATTGTATTTTCCATCAGGAGCTTCGTGCATGCTCTTTGCCGGTGTGTAGGAAGGTCCTTCTTGACTGAAGGGAAACAGATGGGGATCTGGCTTCAGCGCTGCCTGGTACAGATCCTCAGACTCCAACCTCAGCTCATCCAGTGCCTCGCTCTGTGCTTTCAGAGCAACTTCAATAGCCTTCATTTCAGCCATGTGCTGCTCCTGCAAGAACAAAGGTGGATGAGCACGGCAAATATAGCCCACTGACTGGAGATGATGGGGAGCAAAGGTTAGAAGCAGCGTTGTCTAGAAAAGCTTTAGTGGCAAAGAGGTGATAGCTAAGTGGTGACCTGTTTGTATCGACACCACTCCTTCAGCAGCAGGGCTCGACGCTCACTCTCCTCAAATGACAGCCTTGGGCTAGGACGCTGCCTTTAAAAGAGAAAATAAACACACATTTAGAGCTAGGGAGGAAAGAACAAAAGGACAGTAAATGAAAGATGCACAAATGATACATAAAATCATGTCTGCAAAATATAGAGTATAGAAAAACTTACTTTTAATATTCTTGTCATAATAATGAATATAAACTAATCTTCGAGTTTTGTTTAAATTCAGTTTGCGACACAAAATGTCAATAGACCATTTTAAATCTATGATTTGGAAGGAAAAATCCCAGTTACATTGCAATGCACATGTTTGTAACTTGAATATATGTGAACTGAGTCTCTATTGCTGAGTTTAGATTTCTAGCTGTGGACAATGGATCCATAGGGAGAGGAAAGAGAAACCAAGGATTAATTCATCTGCTCTCACTGCTACTGGGCTACACTGAGGAGTGAGAACATATTCATCTTGCTCTTTTTCTGTCAAAATGTGGCAGTAAAGATCTGACTGGTATTATCATACTTGATCCATTATTAAACTAAATCGACATATCACCCATTGCAGCCAGACCTTGCAGATGCAATACTTGGTTGGTTTTTGGTCTTTTCAGAGAATGAATAGCCTTGTTCATTAATGAACACCATTACAAACCCGACACTACAGTCGGGTTAACAACCACTCAAGCAAATCAAATAATGGATTTAACCGGCAGAACAATAATAACAGTGAAATGATGTTTACCTTGTTTCATCCATGCAGCTGGTTGGAGTGATAAAATCTTCTATAGGGATATATTCAGGTGGAACCTTCTCAAGTTTCCTCAGCTTTTTTTTCAGACGGTCCCTTATTATCTGCTCCCTCTTCGGGTCCACTTTCTTCTTCTTTTTGGGCTCCGCTCTTTAAAAGTACAAGGCAAACATCTACGTGAGTGTCTTCAATCACAAGATGTGATTTAAAACAAATCTGGAAATACGGAAGCAATCAAAAGTTCTAAGAACACACCCCAGAGTCCATGAAATAAAAAAAATCACAGCGCATAAGCATTTCAAGAAAGTCTCCTTTAAATGTCTACTCGCTGGAGGGGGTGTATTGGTTTCTTCTCACTTCAGCTTTCATTAAAATCAGCAATTTGAACGGAAATACCTGTGTAATTCAGCCTTGATCTTACCTCAGTGGAGCAGATGTCTTCAGTGTCATCACAGGGGCAGACCAAGGACTCGCAGTGACAGCATGGTGTTCCCCCGACAGCAAACTGCAAAACAACACACAACAAAGGACTTGTTCGATTGTCAAACCCGGAGCTGATTCCTCTACTGAATAACCTTAGCTACGTTAGCTCCAGGTTGCTAACACCTGGTGCTTTCACGTCAAACTACTGACGCTTACCTTGACGTGGCGGTGTGACGGGACAAAACCCTGCAGACACAGCGCGATAAAGCCGCAGACATGTTTCCAGTGTGAGCTGGTTCACTTTAAACACATAATAAAGTGACAGAAATCCTCACATGTCACCACACATCACTGGCTGCTTAGCTCGTCCCCTGGCTAGACTGAGAAGGGGCGCAGGTTGATGACGTTTCACAAGTTACGACGAGGCGCACTTTCGTGTATTTCGTTTCTGGAGAAAAATAAATAAATAAACAGTGTCAGACACATCACAAATCATATTTAAATTACGATTTAAAGTATTAATTATAAATGTGTGCGAACATGTTTATTATTTATTCCGTAAGTTTTAGTTTATGTTTGTGTTATGTTGCGAATCTCACCGGACGAGCGAACAGCTAGCGGCGGCAGTATTTAGGGGAAAGGTTGCAGCTGGGTCCGGTTGTTACATTCAACCTCGGACTGATTCAGAGAGGCAAAACAAAGATATAAGTGGGAATCCTGACAGTGGTGGGTCGTAAAATCAACATCATGGCACTCCTCAGAGGTAAACACACACACAAACACACTCACACACACGTTTTATCCCAGAAAGAAGCCAAAAAAAAAAAAAAAAGCAGGACTGGTCCATGTATGCTGGTGGACTTTGAAAATGGTTAATGTTGAAGATACACGTTTCACATTTGCTAATCGGTGTATTATCATGACTTCAATTCATCTCTGTGTTGATTACATTTAAACAACAGTCAGGAAGGTGCTACACTTTAGCTGCAGCTTACGTGAATATAGGCGAAAGGTGACAAAATGAACTTGAGACCTTCTATACAAACGCTCATGAGAAAAGGTGACACCCTGCTTTACAAACCATATGGATGCTCACATAAAGAGATTCCCAGTTAACAATCAAAGAAGCAAAACCTGTAGAGACACATTGTACGAACTGTCTCTGCCATTGGTACTCTTAATTCAAGCTTACCATTTTCATTTTTTATGTGCTAACGTTTTGTCAACTGAACTGTAGCGCTCCCAAAATATGTCAAGATAAATGGACAATTAACACGGGGACACCGGATTAAAACCGGGTAAATGTAGTTTTCATTCATGAAGCCTTCAAAGTATCTGTGGATGTTCAAGTTGCAGCACATTTAAACTAGTTTGTGTACTGTCAAGTGCTTATTTTAAACAATAAACTTTTACTAGTTATAACAGATGTCATTTGAATTTAAAAACTTTTTAAAAAGTAAATCGACTAAGTCTTTACCATGGGTTACCCCATCACAAAACACCCAATGTCATGTTCTGGCTAGTATAAAATTAGGTGAAACTGAAACAAAAGCTCAAGTACCTTGATGATTCACAAGCAGATGCTCCATTTGATGTCAGTTCCCCTTTATATACTTCATCTTTATCTTCTTCATCTCAATGAACTGATTGTGCGAAGCATTTCTGCAGCCTGCACCACTTTGGTAAATCCTTGGATTTTGATCTGTGGTTTAATGGTGAGTGGTGTGAACGCCTTGTCGTTGTAATTAACGGCTCCTTTCCTCTGCAGGTGTATTTATTGTAGCTGCCAAGCGCACTCCATTTGGTACATATGGCGGCGTACTGAAGGATCACAGTGCAACAGACTTGGCTGAGCATGCAGCCAAAGCCGCCCTCGCTGCAGGGGGTGTGGCACCAGAGCTCGTCAACAGTGTCATCATGGGAAATGTCATGCAGGTAACATATTCAACAGATCACATGCTATCATGTGAAAATACCTGTGTTCACAGAATTATTTGTGTCCTGACTATTATTCTGTCTTTATCTGCCCCTCCCTTTCAGAGCTCAGCCGATGCCCCCTACATTGCTCGTCACGTGGGTCTGAGGTGTGGTGTTCCTATCCCAGTGCCTGCTCTCACTGTGAACAGACTGTGTGGGTCTGGTTTTCAGGCTGTCATCAATGGCGCTCAAGTAAGCATGCAACATTTAGGCAGGAATATGAATACAAATACTTTCAGTGCACTTTTCCGCTTTTTCAAAGTACAAGGCGCAGCTCTATGTGAGCTTATTCAATCACAAGATGTAATTCAAAACAAATCTGGAAATATAATACCAGGCAAAACCTTCAACAAACTTCCCCATTCACTGCCATGATTTTAGATTTTAGATTTGATTACTTCACTCTTTAAACTGAGTTTGCTGAGGTGACTTTGAACCGAAGTGTGTGTCACACAAGAATACACCTCAGTTCAATCTCGCCCAGCATTTTTTACTTTGACCTCAAAATGATCTTACAATTGAATCTACAATGGAAACAAAAGCTGAACATGAGGTTAAAGATGGATGCACTGCTGTTGTATTGAATTCAGATGAACCAATGTTTACGTGCAACAGACTGGAGATTTATCACCAAATACCAGTTCTAAGTATTTGTAAATGTACATTTGGTTAAACATACTGTGTCATTAGATTTCTCTTGCTGCTTTAAAACTTAAACTTTCATCCTTGTGTATTTGTAGGAGATTTGCCTCAAGGAGTCCGAGGTGGTACTGTGTGGAGGCTCGGAGAGTATGAGCCAGGCACCGTACGCTGTTCGCAACATACGATTTGGTACAAAGTTTGGAGTTGATCTCAAGGTTAGCTTTGGATTGATTTTCAACAACTTGTTATTAATCTCCAGCAGCTTTGATATAAGGTGAAAATCTCTCCTTTGACAGCTGGAGGACACTTTGTGGGCCGGTCTGACTGACCTGCACATCAAAATCCCGATGGGCATCACGGCAGAAAACCTTGCAGAGAAATACCAGATCACAAGAGAAGAATGTGACAACTACGCATACCAGACACAACAAAAGTGGAAGGCTGGTAAGATGGGATTTGTATTTTCTTTACAAATTCAATTCACGTTTATACATAGCAACACTGGAATAGAGTGCTTTTCAGAAGAAAGCCTGTACTCAAGATAAGCCCATTTTTAGTTGTTTAATCATAATCTTTGTTCTATTTGCAGCTCATGAGGGTGGCCACTACACTGCAGAAATTGCTCCCATTGACGTAAAAGCTAGGAAAGGCAAGGTGTCCATGGCTCAGGATGAACACCCTCGGCCTCAGACCACACTAGAACAGATGGCCAAACTGCCTACTGTCTTCAAGAAAGGAGGGACAGTCACTGCAGCCAATGCATCGGTGAGTTAAAGCTTAGGTGTTGTCCCCAAAAGCAGGTCCAACCCAGTTCTAGCAAGGTGTACTTAAGGAAGTGGCTGGTGTGTGTAAGTTGTAGCAATGCCATTCTGAGCTCCACCGTCAGATATAAAGCTAAAAATCTGCTTAATGTCCAGGGTGTATCTGATGGCGCTGCCGTGTTGGTGATCGCCAGTGAAGATGCACTGAAAGAGCACAAGCTCACTCCACTTGCCAGGCTCGTGTCCTATCACGTGTCAGGCTGTGACCCGAGCATTATGGGAATTGGTGAGTGACACAACTGTTATGGAGGTGCAGTTGAAGCTTTTTGTATTAGTAATAAACAATCTTGGTATTTAACATGATCTGCTGTCGTACTAATATCCATCTTAGGTCCAGTCCCAGCGATCACAGAAGCTCTTAAAAAGGCCGGACTGACTCTCAACAACATGGATCTTGTGGAGGTTTGTTATAAGTGTAAAACCAACCCCCTGATTTTCTTCCTCAGATTATGTCATGAATTTGATCAGTGATGGAAGTACTCACATCCTTGATGCAATTGGCAGTACACAACACATAACAAACTACTACAACTACAAAAACAATGTGTCACTTGTGACTGATACATTATTGAATATGACATGGTGAGATTGTTAATGAGTGTTTTACTGTGTATACAACAAATTACTGTTATATCTGGCTTAGGTGAAGCTACCTGTTGTGAGATGATCAATAGGAAAAGTGGGCTCATTTTATCTGTTTTGACCTTAAGCGCTTATTCAAATGAACTGATTGCTCATTAATGATCTTATTTCTTTTGCACAGGTGAATGAGGCTTTTGCCCCTCAGTACCTGGCTGTGGCTAAGGCTCTCGGACTGGACCCAGAAAAAAGCAACGTCAATGGTGGCGCCATTGCCATAGGACATCCTCTCGGTGCCTCTGGTGCACGTATCACTGCTCACCTGGTTCATGAGCTCAGGTAGCCCAGTCATTAGTAATTATGAGTAATTAGAGTATAGATGTTGGCACATTGAGAAGCTGTGAATAACAAATTTTGTTTCTGACAGGCGACGAGGAGGCAAGTACGCTGTCGGCTCTGCCTGCATCGGTGGCGGTCAAGGCATCGCCGTTGTTCTGGAAAAGTGCTAACTGAACTTGCCAGCACCAGAGGAAATCCTGTCCAAGAATGTCCCACACTCACATTATGAAATAGCATTAAGTTGACACATGCTAAAAAGAGATTTTTTCTACACACATATAAAATCGTTAATGTTCTCTCAAGGTACAGCTGCTCAGGTTTTTCGGAGAAAACTATCACTCAAGACTCATCTTTTGCTGCTGACTCTTGTTGCCTATTTCAGTCTATTTCCACAAAAATGCGCAATAAATTTCAAGTTTCGGGCCAGTTTTGCCTTGGAAACCCTTTGAAGATAAAGAGCAAACTCGTGTTTCTGATCTTTGTACCAGAGAGCTGCATAGGTCTCTGTGTGTGTGCCTGAAATACAGATGTAACTCCGTGGTCACATTAACCCATGTAGCAAATTATTAACTCATCATGTACAGTTTTTGTTGGGTTAGGGTGAGGTTTAAAGTAACGCTGAAATATGATGTTTGCCTTAAAATGCTCTCCATGACACCTTTATCCAGGTTGAGTTTGGTGAGAAAAAATGTCCTGACCTGTGATGACTCTAGCAAAAAACTGGCTTTGTATTTCTATGCTACCGAATCTCAATAAATTGAAAAAAGTGAAGTTTTTAACAGCAGCCTATGTTTTTTTTATGCCTCAGAGGAGGAAATGGATGTGAGAGTAATGTTTTCATGTCTGTGCTGTTAAAATGCCCAAAGGGGGTTTGTTTTACTGTACAGTTTGTGTTACTGTACACATGATGTCAAATGTCTAAAAATAGCCATGTAATTTGCCATAAAGATCCATTTGAATTATAATTGTTTCAAACATATCAGATTAATAATTCAGTTAGTAATTTATTATAACTCTAGATTCTCGTTAGTGGTAGTTATTTTTCAGATTCAACACTTTTTTTAAATTTCTCTCAACCTTTTTTTTTAATAGGCCTACATAATTATTCATGCTTTATTGTTACAGAGATAGCTTAAAGACTGCTAGTTTTTCCAGTTATTTCGGAAAAGCTGAAAATTAGAAAATCATTAAAATGTGTTTGCATGATCACATAAAACAAATAATATTCTACAGAAATGAATGAAAACGAAACAAAAAAATTGTATATTTTTTCTTATTTTGGCGTGTACCATTTGTTAAAATTAAATATCTGGTTCACTCATTTTAAACGCACATGAAAAATGAAGGAGAAGGACTACAGACTACAAGTACCATGACACCTTTGAAACCAGACGTATTTACGTCAACGTCATGGTGCAGCGTCCTTATATACGTCACATGCCCGGATGTCGGTCTTTTTTTCATAGCAAAGGTAAGACTGCCTTGCTTTCGTGTTACTGTGGGAATAAAATCTGTTTTCATCCGTGTTATAGAACAAATAATCCAGAATCCAAATATAAGAATACGAATCAGTGTATCTGGACGATGCGTTAGACATCGTTATTACCATGGTTGATCCGTCATGTTTCTGTAATAATGAGCAGTTTGGTGTATCGGCAGTCCTAGGCCACCGGCTAGCCTCCGCGATGTCTGTAACGCTAGCTTACAAGCTAATAGAAGCGTGTCCCTGTTTTACTCATGTGCTGAGTACACGTACAGTCCCGCCGTCTTTAACTTAATTTCTTCTAAAAAAAAATAAACACACACCTATTTGGCATTTTAAGGACAGAAGTGGCAGGCTAGCCGATCTAGCGACTTCCCTTTGCTGTGTTGCTAGTAGCTAGCTATCGGTACCTCTCATGCTTCCTCAGCGTTGGCGAAGACTGGTCTTGGGCATTCAACTATATCTATCTGCTATGAGATTAAAATGGATGTGCTTCCCCCTGCTGTTTTCAAAAACGTATATGTCGACTATTAATTGTACTTAAACGGTGTTGCTGTCATTGATACAGTGTAAGTCCAGAGTAGTTGGTAATATAACCAGCACAGTACATAATGGTGCACAACACAGATGGTCTCGGGCTAGAATACATTTTTCCTCTGTCACATATAGAGAAACCACTTTTAAAAAAATCGTTGACATTGCTGCAGTTTTTTTCACCAACACCTGTTTTTCTTTGTATCAGATGGCAGAGGGTGACAAGAAATCTGCCAAGAAGAAGCACGGGAGCCGGAACCCGGTTCTGGCCCGGGGCATCGGGCGCTACTCCCGTTCAGCTATGTTCGCCCGGCGGGCCATGTACAAGAGGAAGACCAAGACCACTGAGACTAAGGTGAGGGCAGGTCCATGACACCCTGTTAAAAATACACGTAAAGAGTCTATATGCACATTGCAGTTGATAATTGTGACTTAGTTTGAGAATTGATCCTGTTTCAGATTGAGAAGAAGATTAAGACAAAGCCTCAGGCCACTGTGGTCAAGACTGTTGGAGGTGACAAGAATGGAGGCACCCGCGTTGTCAAGATGCGCAAGATGGTGAGTGATGTGACTGGTCTTTCCCTTCAGATTAAACTTTGTTCATCCTAATGGCAGTTGAAATGTTACATGTCTTCATGCCAGTGTGTACATAATCAGAATAGACATAAGCTAGTTGTCTGACAGAGGGGGGGGTCACGATGCTTAATATTGTTCAGGGCATCAATCTGTTGAAACCACTTAAAACGCATGTATGTGTTTTGGTATTTAAATGACGGAAATGGAAACACACTTGGTTCTGGGACAGCAACAAGCCAAATCTTCAGTCCATACACACACGCATACATGCATTTACTGTTTTTCTGCAACACACACTTAAAATGTAACTTCATGTCATTAGTAACAGTAGAATGATAGAAAATCTATATTAGTCCACAAGTTTAATAAATACACTTGTCCAAGATTTCAGTCTGAAACAACTGTCCTGTAATAAATCCTATCACTGTTAAGGTTTTAATGTGAAGTTCCCAATCTCATTCATACTGTAGTGTTTGGGAATTCTGTATAATGGCAGTACCAAGACCGCCACAAGCTACATCCACCAGAATTATTATTATTGAATACACACCTCTTTAAAACCATTGCATTCGACTGCACTGGAGTCGAGTAGTTGTTCCTAATAAACACTGAGTTAGAAAAGGCGTTTCTTCTATGTCTATGTTTCTTCTATTCAGAATACGACAAGTCAGATCAAAATCCCTTTTGCACTTGTTTTTGATCTACTGGTTTTCTGCACCATACTATGAATTTAACAATGGTAACATCTTTTTTTTTTTCTGTTTGTGCTCCTTCTGTAGCCCCGTTACTACCCCACAGAGGATGTTGCCCGTAAACTGAAGAGCCATGGGAAGAAGCCCTTCAGCCAGCACAAGAGGAACCTGCGCAGCTCCATCACTCCAGGATCTGTCCTCATTCTGCTCACAGGTCGCCACCGCGGAAAGGTGAGAACTGTTTGTAGCACATGGCTTGACAATACTGTCACCGTTCTCATGAACTGGCAGAAATGATTTAAATGTTTTTCGGACACTTGGATCATCAACAGCTGAGTATGCAAAAGTTTTTTGTATGACAGGGTGCAGAAGCGTTGTTCTGAGTCTCATGTCAAAGTTGAAGGATTAGGAAATGACTGAAAAGGACAATTTCTGTAACTTTCATATATTGCTCAGAACCTGTGACTTTTAGGTTGTCCTTAAACTACTGGTCATAATCTCCAAGGCCATTATTTGTGATCCAGATGTAACCCAAATGATTGCGCCACTGAAAAACACTGTCGGACTATAAACTTCCATTTAGTCCCACTTTGCTTTTTGAGGTTTTAATCACAGATTTGTTTACTGGAAAGCCAAGAATAATCTATATTTGGACATATTTTGTCAAGATTCAAGTGATTAAGCAAAGCATAAATACTGATTGATTGATTAATGGCACAAGGTTAAACTTGACATGATGGTTTATAGTTGTAAAAGGTTGTGGTATAACCCCAATGAAGCAAGAGGATTCTCACCTGTACCGTCCTTCAACTGCAACCCACACCCCCACCCCCTCAAATCTGTATTTGAAATTGGCAACATGACAGTGCGTTTGTCACCTCGGTGTCGATGAGGAGACTCGTAGAATAGGCCCAAAAAAAATCAGTGACACATCCTGCTTAAGGACATATTGTGGGTTTAACATCAGTATAATTGCACACCCTCGGTACCACAGACGCTGTCCCTCCCACTCTCTAACGCTTCCATGGCAAGTTATGGAAGCAAGTATGCCCACACAGACTCAGAGCAGTGGCTGACCTAAATAATGTTTCAGCTATGAAACTGACAGGCAGAGCTCTCTTGATAAAATAAGGGGCTTCGTGTCAAGTAGATGTATTTTTCCTCCATTTAAACAGCCTGACACATAAGTGGGTTGCAGCTGTAAATTCTCATTCATATGGCACAATTCTGATTAGTAGTTTTTTTTCCCCACAGCTCACTGCTGGAGCTGAATAGTTGCAGGATCTGCTTTGTGTCCAAGTTGGCACTAAATATAACATGTAGTGGTTGATGCAGTTCTTGGCTCTGTGTGTGTAACACTCCTCACTATGGTAGCTTCATATCTGTAATGCTTGTTTTCTTTTCTTGTAGCGTGTGGTTTTCCTGAAGCAGCTCTCAAGTGGTCTTCTGCTTGTTACTGGTAAGTGTGACAGTGGTTTTAGTGGTTAAGATTTTAACTCATTTAATGTGCATTACAGACAAATTCACCATAATTTAAAAAACAATAGCACAGACATCACAATATTCTCCTTTTTCTAACATTAGTGTTGTTCTTGCACACTTTCAGGCCCTCTCGCCTTGAACAGAGTTCCCCTGCGCAGGGCTCACCAGAAATTTGTCATTGCCACCAACACCAAGATTGACATCTCTGGCATGAAGATCCCCAAAACTCTGAACGATGCCTACTTCAAGAAGAAGAAGCTGAGGAGGCCACGTCACCAGGAGGGAGAGATCTTTGATACAGAGAAAGAGGTGGGCTAATTTGGATTTTGTCTTCCAGTTCAGTTTTACAGATTGTAGGACTTGTGATTTCTAGATTTTTTTTTTTAACAATGCCTTACTAAGAAGTTTCTGTGTCTTTGACTTGCAGAAGTACCAGCTGACAGAGCAGAGGAAGGAGGACCAGAAGGCTGTTGATGCTCAGCTCCTGCCCCTCATCAAGAAAGTACCTCAGATGAAAGGATACCTGCGCTCTTCCTTCTGTCTGTCAAATGGTGTCTACCCACACAAGCTGGTTTTCTAAATGTGTTGTAATAAAAGTACCATCTTAAACCATCTATTGCCTCCTTTGTTCTGGTGTTTAGTGCGCACACACACACAGGTTGGATGTTTTCTAGCCACCTGTCAGTAGCTTGCTGACATTTCAGCATCATGTTGCAGAATTTCCAGAGCCACAATAGTTTGTATCTTTTTATGAGATTTGTTTACCATCAGCAGCTTTTAACATCTGACAATGGAATCCTGATAACTACATATGAATACAATACAGAAATATTCAAGGTTATGTGCCTCTCACTGAACAATGTTGTAGGTCCATGTTGTAATGAACTTGATGACCTCATCAGGATGATACCATTACATGACTTTACAGAGGAATTCAGCATGTAATATCTCAGAAAATTGAGTTCATTGTCTTATGCAACATTTCTTTCTATTGGCAATGCTTACAATGATGTACTGCATACACGTAATGTAGTTATCACAGCCATCACTACCATCTCAAAACATGACAAGTACCAGGTCATATGGGACTGTAAATGTCCTGGTTTATTTAGCATATAATGAAGCAGTGCAATGAAATGACCACACAACACATTGGACCCATACAGCTGAACAGCTACGCTTTAATTAAAAAAATGACATGTCTAATGTAACAAGACAAAAATAAATACAAGTGTATCATCTCTTTAACATGGCCACGGTTTTTATCCTCAAAAAACAGAACGAAGTAGAAAGCAGCACAGAAAAAGGCAGCGGCCCCTTGCCAAGGAATGATAAGTGCCTTTGTCGAGTCAGTCAGTTACTGTATGTATGGTAAGCTGGTGTTGAGAAAATGCATTCCCTCAGCCGGACTTGAACAGCAGGATGGCCACCTGACCCAAATAGAAGTAAATGAAATGCTTGGTCTCATGAGTCACATAGCTGCCAAAGTTCCTCCCAACGATGCAGTGCCAGGTTGGGTTGTATTTCTTGTCAAACTCCTGTGTGGGAGAAAGACACATTGTATTTAGACATTTATGGAAAACGTGTTATTATACTAAAAACTACACATCAACTACCACGTGATACCATTTTCTGTGCACATTACATTGTTATAGGCAGGGGAAATGAGCAGAGCATGTTATCCTCGAATGTCTATGCATCACTTCCAAACTACGACTAAATATTAAATGATCACATCCAAAATATTTTCTTGTCATTCTCAACAACGGGGCCAATGAGTGAAACTACAGTTTTATTTTCTGCTGTCAGGGTCTTAGGGCAAAACACTCGACTTGGACAAGTTTTTAAATGTTGTGACTAGAGTAAAGTCTTGGATATGGTTATTATAAGGCTGTAACTCCAAAATGTGGTCTGCCGCAAATTACAGTAACGGTGATGAATGTGTCTGCTCATTTAGTTGTGTTTTTGTCTTTACTGTAAAAACCCTGTATCACATATTGCCAATTATGCAAATATGGAATCTAATCTACCACTACTTGCAAGTATGAGAAACTATTCCTATGACAATCATGACTGGAGGTGTGTTCCTCTTAAAAAACATGGTCATGTGATTTACGAAAGACAGTCAGTCCAAGAGGAATAGATTTCCTCAGGAAGAGTGGAAACAATTGGAAATACCAGACTGGGTGTGTATACTGGATGATGCATGGGATGGTTGGTCAGTGAGTG
>OMNW01008113.1:0-10812 GCA_900303245.1 Selene dorsalis
CAGGAAGCTCTCTCAAAAGTCTCAGTCCATTCCCAGAAGGCTGCTGCTGAGCTCCAGGCCACAGCATGATGGCTCCACCAGAGGGTCAGAGAGAGCAGAGGAGGAACAGGGAGGCAGAGGAGGAGATATTTGGACTTCTAGACTGGGGGAAACAGGGAGGTGGGTGGGGGTGCCTGCTGCTCTTTGCCCCTCTGTGACGAGCCAAGTCTTGGCTTGGTGGGACTGCTCATCATCTGGCAGCAGATTGAGACTGTGCAGCCATGATAATGTGAGAGGGTCCACTCTCAGCCCTCTGCTGCTGGCCCATTCCTGCCAGCACAGACATAGCCATGGCCTCTGCTGCTGCCCTTGAGCTCAGGCCATTTTGCCCTGCGGAGGGGCTGGGCGCCAAAGAGCTGTGCTGGATCACCGGGGCAGGAGAACCTGTGGGCTCTGAGGTGTCTTTCATGCTCTCCTCAGCAGCTGAAAAAGACATGACACAAGTTTAGATTTCTACTTTAATACACTCGAATAAACCTACTCAGCATAACTGTGTTGTTTAACAGTTAAATTAAAACTATATAAGTCAAAAAATGTAATTTAATGAATAATCATGAATGAGAAAACAAATATGGAAGTAAACTCATGAATTTGTAGCTTAGTAAGTTTTAATTACTCATGTTGACTTTTCATCAGCTCTTAGAAATGTCATGAGTTGCTGTAAAAATGTAAATGCTGTTCCCTCAGCTTTGTTTTATTATTGTTTTCCTGGTCCAGATGCTGCATTTTGAACCAAACAAACTAATAAACAGTTTATTACAGGAAGTAACATGGAGGTTCAGTCAGTATATTGCAAAACTCAGAAATTGTTACATTTACCAAGACATTGTGAGATAACAGTAATATAGAGTTGTTGTGTTGGCTTTGGTAACATGTAACTGAAACATCATGTCATAAATCTGAGTAATCAGAATTGATTTCTAGTTGTTGTTTTCTGTAACTTTAAATGCTATCAACAGTACATCGTTCATATTCAGACACGTAGATGTGGATATGAGTGTAAATTCATTTTCCTGTGACTTCAAATACCACAAATAGAGTATTACTGCATAATTACGCAGGGCTCACCTAAGTAGGCAGTCTTTTTCTGTAGGGTGGTAACAGGACAGTCCTTGTGGGCCAGCAGCAGCTGCTTCAAATGAGCCACTTCGTTCCGCAACAGAGACACTTCATTCTGACGGCACGGAAAATCAGACCCATGGAATTACATATCACAGTTAGACAAACAGTGAAACCCAAAGGATTATTATAGTTAAATGCCGTTGTTAATATAAGCCTAAACAATACAACGAGAGTCTGAGATGAGTTGCAATGGTCTGCAGAGATTCATCCACTATAAAGTTACCCAATATTTCCTGACATTGATTTTGCCAATCAGAAATACACCTCTGAAACTCCTAGGATTGTTGAAAACCTGTCAAGCGGGCAGGCGGTGTGACAATGCACACACTAACACAGGCTCCCCACAGGCCACGTTTCATCTCCGTCCACCCACTCCAAGCCCACTCACCGACAGTGAGACGTTCAGGGTGCTGAGCTCCTCAGCCTTCTTCTCTAGAGAGCTGACCCACAGTTTGCGTTTCTGTCTGCAGCGCGAGGCCGCAGCCCGATTCCTCTCAAGGAAGCGCTGTCTCCGTTCATCTGGGTCATCGTCTGCTGTCCGTCGCCGACGCCCACCTGTAGGCTGAGCTGGAGATACCTAGAAGGGGGGGAAAGGGTGAGAAGCGAACCAACAGACAGGATGGGAGAGGAAGCAAGGCGAGAAAGAAAAGGGAAGTTTGAGTCATAGTTTCATCATTTTAGTCAGAACACATCATAGTCATCTCACTACACAAAGTACAACCCTCATTTTCTGTAACTAGAACAGGTGTTATGCCCACATTAGACAAGAGTTTATGTCAGTTACTTTTGGGTATTTCTTAAACTTTCCAAGTTTAAATCACTTTGACTTTAAAGTCACGTAGGAGACACCACAGTGTACCTGAGGTTGTGCAGGTGATGGAGCATCTGGCTGTTGGACGAGCAGTTGGCTCTGCTCTGCTTTCTGAGGCACCATGGGGCTACTGCCCATGGCCATGACCCCCATACTGTGTCCTGACGGGCTCTGCTGGGACAGCGCAGCCTTCAGACGCTTGAAGAGAATAAAACATATGAGCAACATCATTAAAAAGCACAGGAACCAGAACACACAACACGATAGTATATATCATTGTAAGTAAGGTGTACTGTATATGTCAGTTAAAAGAAAATGGCAAAGGCAAAGAAAGCGCTGACACCACAGATCGGATTTTATGGCAATAGCACCTAATGTTCTGTGGCTTGTATTCCATCATAACCCATCAACGTAATTCCAGATTTAGCCAAGTTAACTTACCATGGTTGCTAAGCTTAAATACAGCCTCGAGTAAGTTGTTAATCACATTTACGCAGCAGATGCATCATTTCTTGAAAGCAAAATAATTTCCAGTGATAACTATTTGTACTGTGAAATTCAGCTGCAGACAGACAGAGATAAATCTATTTGATTATGTTTTCTGCTTCTCTGATGTTTTCATGATGAAATCTAATCCAGTGCCAGGTTGTCCCGCCCATCCATCCCCTCAGGAAAAGTCTGGATCCTTAAAGGAATATCTTTAAAAAGGTGCTCTAACTCTGCTGAGATCTTGGCCAATGTTGACCTGACAGCTTGTTTTCAGCAACGCATTCATGTGACATCCTGTTCTGTCTCAACCCTTTTGCACTAGGCTCAGTTCTAAAGGCTTTTCATATTCCTGGAGTTATTTTCAGGTGCGACTTGCTGATGTTGCTTTGTGATATGAAGGCAGTTGTCAATAATGTTTTGAAAATAACTGGTTGTGGCTGTGAAGGCATACAACTGGTAAACATCATCAGCCAACTAACAATGATCATTTAGTGCTAAGAGAGGCTTGTATGTGTGTCAGTGCCCAGAAAAAAAACACGGCCACGCTCACTTGTTTTCATCTGTGATACATCTGAAAGCTTGGACCGTCTGTGTAGTATCATAAATTCAGTACAAATTGTTATTGTAGTGCAAGGGTTAAATTAACAAGTAACTGCAGTAAAAAGTCATATGATGAACAAACTAAGTCAGTGCAGAGGAAAGCCGGAGGGTGAAGATGGAGACAAAAAGAACAGATAAAGAGATAAAAATAGAGAGCTAATCTAGTGCTGACCATCTTGGCCTCTGAGTGGATGCTGTAGCCAGAGGGGGAGTTAGAGCCGCTGCTGCTGCCTCCCAGAGGAGGACCAGGGATCCCAGGAATGTTGGGTACCATGCACAAAGGTCGGGCCAGCTGGAGAGCAGAAACGATACACAAATACACATGTATTAACAACTTGAACCAACTTCTTAGCTATAGAATTGAAATACAATATTTTAGGACTACTGTCTCACATTAATGACAGAGGGCATCTGTACGGGACCAGGGAGCAAAGGCACTGCCTGACCAGAAGGGAGCATCATCATAGGGTAGTGGCTGGTTGGTGAACTAGACAGACAGACAGACAGACAGATGAGAGACAACAGGAACAGGAAGTTCAGTCATTTTTGCAGAAATGACAATTCAGCACCATTCAGGAAACATATCCACCTCAAGCTGACAAACTCCACACTTACATCCATCATTAGTAGTCCAAACTGTGCAAAGAATAACTGCATTTTCAACACACACGTATTTCATATTTATGTAAAATCACTTTTTTGAGACCAAGTGTGTCGGTTTAATGATGAAGAAAGTTTAAAATATGCACATGACAACTATCAAGTTTCACTTTGTGAACATGATGACCCATAAGCCTCTTTGGAACCAACAGACTGGGAATGTAAATGTGATACTGCCATACAGTGAAAAAGGTATTTTCTGAAGCAAATCAGGGTTGAAACAATTAGCCACAGTCAGGAGAAGGATGTTGACAGAACTTAACTCACCCCAGAGTACGATTGGAGGGTGGTGCCTGTGTGATGACAGATGTCGGTGATGGCATGGTGGGCTGAAGGGCATCGAAGCCAAGGTGTAGTGGGAGGGAGCCTGGACGAACAATAGTCGGTGTGGGGGCTGAACTCCTGGGGGGGGTGTCCTGGGACATCAAAGGTGTAGGAAGTTGTGTTAAACAGTTAAAATACATGTTAAATTCATTCTCAATAAAGAAAATACAACTGTGCTTTTCAACATGTCAGGAATCACAATTTTATGAAAGAAGGTGACATGATTCACTTGCTTGGGACGTATTTATGTAATACTGCACAAGTCACCATGACATGTATAATGAGCAATACTCTTTTCTAAACCATTTAAGGTTCCGCCCTCTTCTTCTTACATACATTCAACCCGTCCCTACTCCCATTTCTGTCCTACCTTTCCTTTAACCAGAGCCTCTCTGCTGCTGTCTGACTGTCCAGAGACAGATTCTGGGCTGCCTGGGGGTGAAGAGTCGACCTCTACAGGTGCCTCCTCTTTCACCTTCATGTCTGATGGCGTCTGCAGGCTCATGTCCAACGCCACAGAGTTTGCAGCAGGGAGCTGAGAAGAGCACAGAATACAGTGAGAGAAAGAGATTAAGAAAGTAAGTGCACACCACTTATCACAGATAGCATTCTCATAGACTACAGTGTTTTAAAAAAGGAAGTGGGTATTTATCAGACAAACCAAACAACACACAGCATCAGTTTATGAAACACTATTTTATCAGTAATAAAACACACGTAAACTTGAGATGAAATGACCCTAATAAACTTTTGTAATACTTAAAACTGTAATGACACACGGTTGTTGCGCACAAGGTGGGGATTCCTGCAAGCAATCATTTTTGACTAGTTCAACACTTGGCCTCGGAAAGAAGGAAGTAAAAAATCATATTTCACCGCATGGGAGTCTTTGCAGAAAATTTCCATGGTTCCTGTACAGTAATGCATGCAGTCATAAAGACACACACACAGATGAAAATGCAGACAAAATAATCAACCCCAAGCCTTTCTTACAGCATTCTTGGCCCTCTTTTCATCATCGTCTTGCTCGAAGGAGCTGGCCAGCTCGTTGAACAGACCGACCTCCTCGCAGTTCTTTAGGAAGCGGGTGGGAGTGGGTGTCTGGTCTGTCAAATGGGAATGAACAGAGACAGCTAAATATGACACTTTCACACTTGGTTCACACTTAGCATTGAATATAGAAAACCGTGTCATAAATGAGCCTTTGGAGCTGCTTTTTTTTTAAATTGTCCTAATAGTGCTGGCGCTGAGCTTTATCTAACAGCCAGGAGAGGATATGTAACAAAGATCAAGAATGAACTGATTGTCTTGATGACAAACAGTACCTGCAATTATGACAGAGTCAGTCCTGGGTGGTCCAAATTTCAGTGTCATCTCATGCTTGTGTTTGTGTACAGCCAAGTGGTCCTCATTGGTAAACCTCTGTAACAAGTGAGCGAGAAGATAGGAGGAGAGATAAGCACGTTACATGAAGTCGCCTCAAGGTAAGTGCCTATTTTTTCCTGGTGACCTAAAGAAGCACCCTATAGTGCCTTAACCCAGATATCATATTGCAATAATCACAGACAGATAATCTCCCAGAGATGTATCCCAACATGCAGCCTATACCATATACGTGATGTGAACAAACCACAAAGAAATTGATATCTGTGGTGTACAGTGTCTTAAAAGCTCTGTACGGGCCCATTATAGCTGCAGGATAAGGGCTCAAATGTCCTCAAACCAACCAGAATTATCTAGAAAAAGAAGAAGCGCTGTATGAATGAGACCTAAAATAATTTCAGCAGTGCTGAGATGTAGGAAATGAGCGACAAAATGATGAACTGTAAAAATTACTAGCAAGACAAAAAAAACAGATGAGCTGAAACATCATAATGGGTGATGTCCTTTAACAGAGGAAACCTAATTGTTTCCAATGGTAGGTGCGTAGAACACGCGGTAAGCTGTGTCCCGGTGGAGCTCTACGCTGGACTGCGATCTGTTGCCTAATATCAGGTGGAAGCCACGGTAGGAGCCACAGGAGGTCTGGCAAAGAACACGGATCGCCATCCGCTCCTCTGAGACGGACACTTCTTCTTTGGAGAAGTGGCGAGGTGAATCAGTCAGAGACGTAGGAGGAATAATCTTGGCTCTGGCACCAGCCTATTCACCATTCGCTGCAGCCTATTTTAGGGTGCCGCGTTGCATTGCGAGTTCTGTCGTGAGAGTGAAGTGGAAACACAGTCAAGTGTCATGGGACCTATTTTTAGCCCTACCAGGCAGCATCACCAATACAACTACATGTCTCTTTCCTCTGAACAAGGAGGCTGGGTCTGGTGGACAAAACTATCTGCAGCTAATCTCCCTGTATGAGATACTGGCAGATAGGATTACCCTGTCCCAAACAGTAAATACTGGGCATCATATAATAGGGAGCTGTTGTTGTTGTTGTTGTTGGTGTTAACTTGGTAAAAGGAAAACCCTGGGCAAAGCCAGGAGTCAATCATACTTGTTCTATTATGGGCATGATTCAGACTTTCCTGGTAGACAACTGTTGCTTATAAAGGGCAGCAGTAAAACAGCATTTGTGCATGAGCTACGCGTGACATAAAGGATGTTCCATGTCTAAATGTACACAAATAACCATCTTCAAGGATTGCTTTATCAAGGGCAAAACACTCACAAATGACAGTCTCCACTTGAAAACAAGTTGTATGACAGAACCTAAGTAAGAAGTACTAAAGGTTTTCATCAAACACACGAATGTCAGTTTTGTAGTTGTGTTTATTAATTCCTTGATCGAGCAGTTTTTGATTTAAAGAGGAATTATGCAAGTCTGGTCTCTTTTCCTCTGTTTTGCTAACCCTCCTCTGGGCCATGTGCATTTGTTTTTGATGAAGCTGCCGAAAACGCAGTCCATGGAGCAGCGGGTAACATTATATGACATATATGATGTTACGACGTGTATATTTGTGTAGTCTTAACTGTCATAAACAAAAGATTACGGGTTACGGGGTGCGTTTGTGTCGCGGAGCACAGAGACGAGACAGGGTCGGCGGCCAAGTACTGCACTGATGTTGCAAGGTTGGTTTTCAGCCATGAGGCGCCAGGTGGAAGACAGAGAGCCTCCGTTCTCCCTGTAACAAGTTACAAGTCACGTATGTAACCATCACAATTCCTCCGAAGCTGTTTAATTAGGGTAAAAATGTAGCATGGCTACAGTAAAAATCCTGCATAGTTCCTCTTTAAAGTAGGAATTGGATCATTTCAGGTGCATTTCTTATTTGGCAGCTTGTGCTTAAACAGCTGAGGCTGCACTGATCAATACTTTTACAAAACCACCCGATCAAAATGATGGTGTGTAATGTGACAGGGACTGCCTTTAGTGCCAAACCTACACACAGCTAGCCACAATCCAATTCTGCAGCTTTTCTCAGCTCTGTGGAGAGTTTTGTGTGTTTTGTTGTTTTGGTTTTCTGGCCAGAAATTTTATTGTTTTGGTTCAGACCTCAGCAGCACTGACTCCAGATTTTTTTCAGGGAATAAAATCTAATAAATCCACCGTACACACTGTCCAGAACCAAACAGCAGACACACAAAGGTAGTGACTAACTCAAGTTCATAGATATAATGGAGAACGAAGCAGCATGTACAGAAGTTTTACTGGAGTTTTGAAGACCAAAACTGAGCTAAAAGAGAGGAAATATGTGAAAATACCACGGTGTTGTGTTTGAACTTTATTCTACTGCCCTACAGTGAACTAAGTGAACTTATGTGGCTGTAACATCTGGGATTCTATTGTAAATTCATTCATAAAATGGTGTAAGAATAAATATAAATGTTTATATTGCTCAAAGTAAAGTGGTGTTGTGAAAACGCACCCAACCATCTAGCAAGATCACACCCTACTACAAGACTCCCAGACCTGTTTATACAACGGTTTGTCACTCAAACAAAGCCGGTCAGAGTACTGCAGCTGTAGACCAGCGCCATCACCAACCTTCACTTTTCCTTGAGAAGCTTCAATGTGATTCTCTTACTGTCATCTAAATGATGCAGTGTTCCCCACAGGATTTGAGGAGACTATAGTGGGAGGGTCTCAGACCACATGTGCTAGGGCTCTTGTTAATTAACGGGAATCACTGGATGATGTGTACAAATGAAACATGCAGATTATTTACACCACCAAAACATGTCAGAGTTAATTTAAGACGTCTGTTGCGATCAGGAAAGGTGTCCCATTGCGTCCATAATGTTCTGAGAAGAACTACGAGCAAACAAATCATCATTTATTTATCCAACATCTAACACATGCATGTTTGACTGTCTTACATGGCCGCTGTTCAAGCTGCAAACCATGCGTACAGATCCCGCCTGATCAGACAGTACATGTGGGCTTATGAATCACAAATGTTTCTTAACCACATTGACACTTTCTTCCTCCACAGCTCTGGAGACACAATCCATCTCTCCATCTCGGGGGATATCACACCCAACTGGACACAGCAACAAAACAGCTGAGCTCAACGTCTGACATGATTTTTTTTTCTTGTGTTGGATAATCATGACTCCTAGAACACACTTCTTTTATTTTGCTGTGTTATCAGGCCAAGCCCCGACATCACACCACGTTACTGGCATGTGAGCGCACTACTGGCACTCAGCTGAGTCACTGCCGTGGCTCAAACCTGTGTCTGCAGGCGCTGCAAGTCAACAGTGACAGGTTGAAACAATAACTGTGCTCTGATTACTCACTGGAGCCTCCAGTGAGTCATGACCAAAGGAGACAGCATTGTCTCACAAGACAGCATACTAGCTATACAGTGCTATCAATGTGATGATCATTAAACAGTGCTGCGTAAATTCTGGCAACACAAAGTGTTTTGGCAGACTGGAAGTCTTTTCCGGGTCAAATAGTTCTATCACTGTTTATACAGGAACCTTTATTGTACTATATAAATACTATCATGTAAAGTTCAGTATCTTTTTCTTTTACTTTAAATTCATTTTCTCTTGGAAGAAGAGTATATCCAATCTTACTTACACAGTTGACAGTAAACTGTAAAGTACTGACACAAAGACAAAAACACCCAACATCACACACATGCACACACACCTGAAACCCGAAGGACAAGGAGGGAGAGGACTTACCTGTCCACAGCCAGGAGCGTTGCACACAAAAGGTCGGTCGTCCCCCATTTTTGCAAAGAGCTTGCAATGTAACTGTGGGAGAGGAGAAGAGGAGAACATTGCTGCTGCTTTTCTCGAGTTGTGAACTGGAAAATCCTGGAAACAACAAAACAGGGATGCTGTGGCTTGTAGTCTTTAGTCTGAGCAGGAAGCCGAATGCTATTTAAAAATAACCCTGGCAAAAAGGAAAACATGCACAGAGGCAGCGAGACGAAGTTTCCCTGGTGATACTTCCTTCACACAGGGGGGCTTCTGGTTGGCCAATGAGGAGCTGCTTACAAGAGAGGACGACAGCTACCATTTACACAAAGACATCTCCCTCTGTCTCATTTTCCCTCACTTCCAATCCCTCCTTCTCTCATTACCACTCCCTCCTCTCTCTTCTCCAGCACCTCCCAGCCTCCTGTCTTGTACCCCTCATCCAGTCTCTCTCTGTCTGATTAAGCTGTTTCGCTCTCTGCATAATCTCTTTACACTCTGATGTGAATCCACAGCACAGATATGTTGAAATGGGCACTTGGACACTGGTTGACACTGCACCTCATTTGTTTTTGTTCTGGTTAACTCTAACAGAGGATTTCATGATACTTTTGGTGTGACCAGTGGCGCTCTCATAGAATAGAATATAAACTAAGAGTGGGCGACATGTAGAGCTGCAGGTGGACAGAGAGAAAAAATATTAATATTCTGATGAGTAAATCACTGTTAAAGATTTGTTTTGTCAGATTTTAGCCTCTAAAATATGCAGATTTCTTGTAGTTCTGTTTTACATCATTTTTAACTGAGTATATTTGGGTTTTAAACTGTTGTTTAGTCAAAATAAGAAATATAAAATGTAATTTTGGACACTGGACAGCATAATTTCCTTGTTTTATGGACTAAAATGAATAATGAATAGCATGGCAGCATTAATGACATGGCATTTAATAATAAAAAAAATGAAGCAGCTTGAGACAGCTATTAAAATATTATTTTAATTACAGCAACTTTTATTATATATAAATTATACGTTGTGTTTCATCATAATGTAAGTATCACTTAGGCGTCCTCCTTGCTGAGGTGAATTACAAAAAAAACCAAAAAGCTTTGTTGTCATGACCAATGGATAGTAGGATCAAATATATGCCACAATAAACTGTCACATTTACCTTGAAAATTCTCAAAAAATTATAACTTTTTTTTAATAAATGAATGTGCTCAGCAACAGCTCCATCCTCATGCTGCCTCATGTCTGATATTTTCAGTGATTAATCACAGTACGTACAGTTTCACATCAAGACTCCACTTCACATTAACTTGTTGGTTGAACTTCTGGGTGAATATGATTGGCTGCTGTTGTTTGTTCTTAAGATTTTATTGGTGTGCTATTAACACAGCATAAATATTTGGTAACACTCTAAAAATAGAGGTTCATAAGGATACCACTGTTGGATATTTGAATGTACTGGAAACATTTCCAAGGCTTCCCACAGGACTACAAACCAAATACTACTCCTACTCTTCTCTTCCTGAGTACATGCTATTGTCAAGAGTTAAATATGCACATGCTTCTGTTTGGTTTCTCCTCCTGTTGTTCCTCAAGCTGGAGTGACATAAAC
>OMNW01008114.1:0-12090 GCA_900303245.1 Selene dorsalis
GGGAGTGTTTTTATATATATATATATATATATATATATATAATTTCCCTACTAAAGAATTCTGATTCTAACTCTTGGATCTTTGAGTTGTGGGACTAGTAGTTTATGTCATGAGTGACTCCCATCAGTCATGTGTCAGGTCACCTCACCACCCGAGAGAAATACTTATTTCTATAATGTTCATTTAGAATATAAATGTAATCACAGCTTGTTTATTCTCTCAGTGATATATCTCAGATAGAGAGAAGCCTCTCCTGTTTAGGACTCTCTTCCTGTATCTTTTCTGATGCAATGTCTTGGTGTGTTGCTGGCTCGCTGTAAGGCCCTGAAATGCTGTGGGAAGTTGCATCAGCCTTACCATATGGAAATCTGTTCAGAGAGTGACAGTGCAGTTGACCAATCGTGAATAACATCAGCTGGACTGACGTTTTAGTGACCAATCGCTTTGTAGTGTGTGCGCGCCGCTCAAGGCACATTTGAGCCATTGGTGTAACGAGTTTTAGTAGAACCCCCGCCTCGTGGGGCGCACCGAGATCTGATTGGGTAAAATGTGACGGAGGACGAGTCTCCTTAAATATCATTGGCCGAAGAAGCTCTAGTGGACCCGCCCGCCTGCCCTTCAACATATAAATGCAGGGACTCGGCTAGTTATTGAGGAAACGCTTCACATCATCGGGTTTGTCTTTGGGAAGAAGACCACCGACTAGCCGCTACAAACATTATAACCACCGAACCGAACCGAGCCGAACCCGAACCGTTTCATCCGCCGCCTCCTCTCCAGCCCTGTCCCCGGCCGGCGGAGCAGCTGGCCAACGGCTTTTCTTTTTTTTCCTTCCACTGACCTAAGGCCAAAGCGGCTGCCATGGATTTTTAAGGCATAATGCGGCTCCACTAATGCAATGGCAATGCATCGTGCAAGGCAAAACCACCTGCGTCACTCCACCTTCACAACTGCTCGGCAGTTGGGCTCCAGTGCCGTCCGCGGTATCCCTGCGAGCCAGCCGGTACCTCTGCTCCTGGACCGGAGGAAGCTAACGCTAGCAAGCTAGTCACCTTAGCTAGTAGCATCGAAGTGATCCATTAACTCATCTGACCGTCATCAACACTACCGATCAACATGAAGCCTCAAGACATCATCGCTGGGAAGAGCAGCCTGTGGATCTTTGGGTACGGGTCTCTGGTGTGGAAGCCCGACTTCAGGTTCAGGAGGAGCCAGGTCGGCTACATCCAAGGCTACAAGAGGCGCTTCTGGCACGGAGACAACTTCCACCGCGGGAGTGACGAACTGGTGAGACGGCTCATGTGTTTGTGTTTTTAATCTCACTCTGACACGTGATTTTAGGTTTGATTTCACTTTAGTTTGAGCTTTTCGGCTCAGACAGTCGATCAGGCGTTGGCTGTGACTTGACCCATTTCTCTTCCTCTCTACAGCCCGGAAGAGTGGTGACGCTGATTGAAGATGATGACGTAAGTGGAAAGTTCTACTTCCTATTGGTTAACCGATGATGCTGATGATAGAGACTGCATGGAGTTTCCAGGCTGATCTGACTGATCATTTCTTCTTCTCACAGGAGAGAACATGGGGTGTGGCGTTCGAGGTCACAGGCTCCCAGGTCGAGGAGTCCCTCAAGTACCTGAACGTGCGCGAGACAGTCTGCGGGGGCTACATCACCAAGATGGTGGACTTCTTCCCCCAGGGGGAGGACCAGCCACCGGTTCAGGCACTGGTGTACATCGCCACCTCCGACAACCCCCTGTACCTGGGCTCGGCCAGCCCTGAGGTGATCGGAGCCCAGATCGCTGTGTGCAGAGGGAAGACGGGGCACAACCTGGAGTACCTGCTCCGGCTGGCCCAGTTCATGAGGAGCAGCTGCCCACACGTCAAGGACCATCACCTGTTCTCCATCGAGGAAGCAGCACTGAACACAGTGCACTATCTGCTAACAACCAGTAGCTCGTACCCTGTGTCTCACTAGTGTGTACACACACACACACACTGAGGCTTTTCATCTGTCACACTAGTCATACCATGTTTTTAAGTTGTGCAATTGAGCTTCACACTTGAGTCAAGTGTACTTCAATCTATTGAATGCTACTGAAGTGATAAAAGCAAAGCATGATAATAGGTGTTGTCTTTTTTTTTTGTTTTAAGCATGATCTTATGTTCATATTGTGTCAAACCTGATATATCATTGTGATCACTAAAGCGTCCATGACTGTAAACACAAACGGTTTTTAATTTGCACAGGTCAGAGTCCGTCCATCTGTCCATTGTGGTCGTTGCATTCTGTTCAACCAAAATGGCTGCTGTGATGTATTTAATAAGGTGTAGACATGTTCTCTGCAGTGTGAACACTAATGTCAATTAAAAGAAGTTCAAGGTACTCTTTTTGTCTTTGAGTCACTGGTGGGAACATGAGCTCATAAACTTCATATTACTGAGTTCAACAGAAAATCCTATATATGTCATGTGTGTCTTGGCATGGATCATTTAAGAAATGCTTATTACTTCCTTTAAGAAAATGCTGAGCAGGAGGTCAAGACCCACTAACAGGTCCATAGTGAATCAGAGGCATTAATTATTAAATATTAAAATCATTAAATCCTCTGCATAAAACAAAAAGGATAAATCCCTGGAGATGGATATAAACGGTTGGGAAACTCCAGCCAAGGCATTTCTACACAGGATGTCAAGCACTGGTCAGGTAGCATACTCCTGCCCTAGTATACACACACATATACAACGCATACATTGGACACTCCCAAACATTGGCAGGAGCAGCTTGTACCTTGGATGCGATTCAAGTCAAAGGAGTCAATCTCAATGCACAAGCTTATATAACTGCAGACTGGAAACCAGCCCAGACCTGGAAGTCCTGTGTTTATGGTCTCTGTTAGAGAGCACCAGGAAGAACAAGTTGCTGCTGCTGTGCTGCTCATCCAGATGTCAAAATATACTGCCGGGAATCCAGGTGCACTACGGGATATTGAATTATTAGACCTAAAGTGTATCTGTTACAGTCACTTCACCTGAATCACACACACTCAAACTCAAAGAATCTCAGCTCCAGTTTCCTATTCCTTCCCAGCACATTGGCGATAAATGCAATTACTTTTTTTTGTTGCTGCTCAGAGCCCCTAATATCTTCATTTTTAAAACTTCACATCTGTGTGTCTCCAAAAACAACACCACAGTCACTGAAGTCTAACCCACTGAGCTTTGAGCTTAGTGGGTTGTTCCAATGAAAATTGACCATTGTGAGGTCTACAGAGTTTCCACAGGAACAAGGACATTACTGCTGGAAACAGGATAAACAGCTGAATTTTTCAAATGTGCTTTTTTTATTTAATATTGAGAGCACCACTAATGAAATTAAGGCTGAATTTGACCCTTGGGTACGACAATAGGTTTTACAAATGGGATTTTATTTGTGTACGTTGTAGTGAGCAGTATAAAACGGATTTGCCAAAGACTACAAACATATGATTCCAACAATCCGCAGTTGATTCAGTGCCTCTGTGATCATCTCAACAAGGACTATTTTCGGTTCATACGAAGCTAATGTCTACAGCAGCTGCTGGGAGGTGGTCCAGGAGGAACAGAGGTCTGTACATGACCTGTCAGACTGTTTTTCAGCCCACAACAGTTTGCAGAAAAGGTTAATCCACGATTAACTCAGCTAACTCAAATATATCAAGAGCGAAATTAGCTTTTTATAGCCTCCTGTATGTTTGCTCTCGGGGGCCCCCTACAGTTGCGGAGAGTAACCAAAGATACTCTGTTGGTGTAACTCCCGTTCACTGTGCTGTCGTAAATACTACTCGTGAATTAAGCCGTACTCACAGTGATAGATATGTATTTGTTGACAAAGTGAAACCTACGTAACCAGTACAGACAGTAAAGCCTGCAAGCCACAAACATATTACTTACCGGTTCAGCGACAAGATGGCCGGCTCGGCGTTGGTCCTTCTTGCATCCCAGGTCTTTTCTCTCAACTCTTGCTAAACCAGTAAAAACCAGTCAACAACTTCACCCTCGCCGGGTCCCTAACTTGGCCTCTCTCTCTTCTTTTCTTCTTCCGTGCTCTTTGGTCTCCTCTTCCTTAGCCACAAGGAACATATTGAAAATACTGGAGCTAGCTAGCTTCTTTAGCGGGAAAGGCGTCGATGTCGGGCAGGTAATCAGAGTTCGCGAAACACCAGGCAGGTGTGCGTCAAGTCACGTGACACGTTGAAAAGCTTTTGAAGCCATCTTTTTAAAGGAAACTAGTTACATGGGGTTGCTTCAACATGGCCTCCCATATCTCCATCAAGCCGGTTTTTTGTTTTTATCTTTTCCCTCTAACACCTCCAACCTGTTCAGAAAGGCCATCAACAAATGAGTCTCAGGCAGCCAGGGTTTCATGTGTCATCAGTCCAGTAAACCTGCAAGGACAGGGGCATATTGAACCCAAAACCTTGTGTTTGCATTCACCCACTACCAGGTGGTTTACAGCAACATGAACGAGTTTACCATTTGGATAAGTCTTCTATTCACAAAGTCCTGAGTCGAGCTCTGACTGAGGCTCAAACATGGCTGAATCTCTCCGGAAGTTCAGCTTCCTGTCTCATTAGTCCATTGTTTTTTTTGTTACATAAAATATTAATGAAAAATATTAATAAGAATTACTTTATTAATCCCTAAAGGGAAATTCATCACAGCAGTGTAGTTAAAAACATGTCTGGACAGGAACACATTATTTTGTCCTCCAGATTAGTTTCTTCTCAAACCCTTGTACTTTCGTTTCGAGCAACAATGGATGTTTGAGCGAGCAATGCAACATAACAAATACAGCATTTCAGCACTCTTTTTATTTTCAGTTGGCTTCTCCTGTTAGTTAAATGGCAGATGCATTTTTTTCCATATGTACACAACCTATAAAAATAGACAGGCAAATGAGGGAGAAGACAGGAAAAGCCACTCTCATCATTATGTACATCAATATAGAACATCATATTTTAATCACACTATTAACACAAAAACAAACAAACCTATAACAGATGTAGTGCTCAACCTAGGACACTGATGCAAACCTTTTTTTCTGTTCCTAAAACATCAATGACATCAAAGCGAACCACAGACTCCTCATCACAAAAAACTATTTCTGAAAAATAGAAAATGGCTTCAGTACATTTTACAGTTTTACAGGTGAATATCCCGTTTGTAATGATCATGAATTCCCATTTCTAACTTAACTCAAATAACTTAAATATTAGACAACCAAATAATCTGAGTGAATTCATAAATTTAGTGTTAGCAGCATTGCCGTATCAACCAGTACCCTCATTTTGGAGTATCATTTGTACATCATTCATTCATTCATTTTCACATTGGGCAAAAAATATACAATCAATCAATCAATTTTATTTTCTGTACTGGAATACATCTTATGGACAATTTTCTTTGTCAAAATGGTGAGTCCTGCCATGTTGGTTTGGGTACTTGCATCTTTTTATTACAAAAATAAGAGCTTTAGTAGAAAAGCTGTAGACATTGTTTGGTAAAGTGTGGGTTCACATTAAGCTCAGTGAAATGCAGAATCATCCACCAGTTTGTATTGAGCATATCTACAGAACAATTAAATAACCTAGTGTGCATGTATGAGAATCAATAACATCAAAAAAAAAAAAAAGGAAGACGTGGCTCAGTGCATTTGACAGAAATTCCTTTACCTCACTGTGCTGCAAACACAAGGATTTCAAAGCCCTTTAAGCTACATGTTCGGTCACGTCTTTGTTGCAACATTGCCGCTTGGTAGCAAATCAAGAGAGCTTTCTGTCAACAGTAGAAAAGTATGTTTGTCTTCTCAAAAAGGAACAAGGAACTTGGAAATGCTCTTGTCACAATGCAAGCAAAAATACTCAAGGCAGATCTTGTCCACTGACCTGGACACGTGAAAATAAAACTGACACAAGACGTGTGTAGGCTGGTAAGAAGTGTGTCTTTAAATGACTGTGTGTGTGTGTGTGTGCGTGTCTGTTTGTGTGTGTGTGTGGAAGGTCCTTTCAGTTGCTGCACACATAGCATGGTCCTCCTGGTACTATAAATACTGCACTCCCTATTGATTAGTATAAGCGTACAGTGTCTGTGGGGATCACAGTGAGAGAAGGTCAATTTATGTGTGTGAATGTGTGTGTGTGTGTGTGTGTGTGTGTGTGTGTGTGTGTGTGTGTGCATATTAATGCATTGTACAGTGCATTATGAGTGCATCATCGAGCCCCAGGACCACCAGGGCCCTTGCCCTTCCTGACTGCGCCATGGCTGCTGTGGTGGTGGCTGTGGACCAACTGTTTGTGTGGACTCGGGGTGGAAGTGCCTCCTTTGGCCTGGGGGGACGAGCTTCTGTTGGGGTGGAAGGCTGGGCTAGTACCAGACCGACCCAGGGAAGGCTGCAGGGGGCTGGATGCAGAGAGGCCTGCTGGAAAGAGGAGGGACAGACAAGGGTATGAAAGAAACTCAACAGTATTTCAAAAGAAGAGAAGCAGAATTTTCACATTATATGTTTTTCACTTTTGTAAGTTCACTTTTAATGTCCAAAACACAGCAGGCTACAGTTCTTCCACCCCCTCGATGTGTTTTTTTAGCCAGATTTATTTGTTTTTTCATGTCCTAGCAAACTGTTTTGGCGGCCACGACTAGCCAGCTATGCTTTGGCCAAAGCATCATGGGAAAATAGTGCCAATTAACATTACACTCAGCAAAAAATATTCTTTAAGTAAACTGATCCAACACTGCTGGTGCATGGATTCAAAGTCTGCTTAGACTTACCATGCTGTGCTAAGGTGGGACACAGCTGCAGCTGGGCTAAAGTAACAGCGGCCTATGTCACATTTTACTTAGACAGAAATTTCAATCTTAGTTTCTAGTTTAGTTTTTCTCAAGGCAACTCTTAGCCACAACAACAAAAGTGCTCAACAAGAAGTTCTGAGAATGGCGCTGGGCAGAAAAATGCCACACAAACACACACAGTGCTGTGTACTTGACAGAAATAATGTTCCCGCTTGTCAGTTAACAAAGACCTTTCCTTTCAGTTGTAACTGGGTTTTAGAAAAACAAGGTTATTTCGCCAGCCTTTGGTTACAATCACAGGGTGAGACCGGTTCTCTGAAAACCAAGTGTTCCTTCACATGTCAAACTGTGGAGAGCGAAGCTCGTGACCACAGAGTCCTTTCCTCAACCGCATGTCCACAACCATCACAAACAGACATGTAAATAAAGGACATGTAACAACGCAGGATTGTCAATGTGTGTGTACAAAGAGTGAGAGCAGATATATCAATCCACTGACCTTTGGAAACACTGTAGCCATAAGCAGCATAAGCTGCAGCTGATGCAGCTGCTGCACCAGCCATGGCTCCTGCCATAGCTGCTGCGCTGCCTGCCGTTGACTTTCGCCCACGGCCTTTTCCTCCAGACTTGGCCCCGCCTCCTGATCCTTTGGGCCGCCCCCGGCTCCGCCCTGACCTGCCTCTGCCGGGACTGATGGTGTCTGAGGCTGAAACACCTGAAGACAGAGGCAAACACATGAGAGGAAGAATCAGTTTGCCATACTGTTTTTTTTAATATATATAATTGTCTTGGTGGAATGACGCACATCTTTTAATTCTTTCAATAAATGTTTCCCTTTAACTACTTATTTATTTATTCATTACATGGCAGACAGAAATCATCTGAGGCAGAAATACTCTACTGGAGGACAGGCTCTGTCTGGCTTGACTTTAGCCCAGTCTTTCAGGGATACTGTGGTAATTTTACTGTAATACAGACAAATTATTACATGTTAATCATTACTCATCATTACCATAAGTACAGACTCAAGCAAAAATAAGATCCATGCTCTCATTTTCCACTGTATTCAGGATCAGAGCCAGTGTCTGGCTCTCTGGTTTTGATCCTAATCCTTCAGTATCCTCTCCCCTCTCCCTGACTCCTCATGTCTCTCCATTCGTCTGCATTTTCTTCGCATGTTTCATGTGATATAAAACCCATCTACAGGGGAGGAGAGGGGCCTATTCTATCACAACAGCCTCCAATCCTCATGTCTCTCCACTCGTCTGCGTTTTCTCTGCATGTTTACCTGCAAAGCATGGAGCCCATCCTATCACTAACACACAGGCACAGATCAAACAACGCTTCACAAATCCTTCGCTCCTACCCTCCCTTCAGAGCCCTTAATCTCACTCTTCCTCCCATTTCACTTATTTGTCCAAGTTCACCGACTGCTCCCTCATGCTAACCTTCATGCTGTTCCCCAAACCTTTTATTATAACGTCATCTGCATCCAAGGCGAGGAGGAACCATCAATAATGTTACTGGCAAGAGCCTCTTAGCATGGCAGCAAAAATCATTAATGGCTTTCAATGAGGCAGCATGTATTTAAGAGGGATTATTCTACACCGACACATCCAAAGTTCAGATATCGAGGCAAAAAAAAATAAATAAATCAAATTCAGTATCTTTCTGGATCCTGTAGTACAGAACACACTGAAATACTGCAGCCAGGACAAAATAACACCCTCATAAATCTAAATAATCAACTGCATAATACATGTGAGGTAACACACCACTTGTCTCGATGGACACGAGCCTATTAAAACACACAGTCCTGATAGTGGAGAGAACATACGGACTTCTGTGGGGACGAACGACCTTCTTGTAAGTTGCACCGAGCGTCGTTCTAACACAATAACTCGATCGCTCAGATAACACGCAGGTTATGTTTCACTTGGCAAGTCTGCAGCTTTCAGACTGAAGGGCATCTGAAGAGGTTACGTCCACCAAAATTACTGTTATTTAGGAAACCATCAAACACAGACACTGACAGTGGGAGTCATACTTCTTGTGAAGAAAGAAATATGAACCAATTTCTGTAATTTATAAACCAATAATAGCTTCAATATCCTGCACTTTGGGGTTCAACTAAAGTTGCTGAAGAGCCACATAGATCTTTTGCTGTTTTTGTAGACTGATATATTTAAATTTAATTGAAGAAGAGGTAGTCAGATCCTCTGTTATTGATATTTTCTTGTTGATAAGTAATAACCTGGCACAACTTTAAAATTTTTAACATTACCAGCTAAAGGTACTCTAAAATATCAAAATAAAAGTACTGTTGAACTATTTCATAAATTCTTGTGCACTATAACCAATAATAATATTTGTCATCATCATATTTTAAAGGCTGATCATAACTGTATATTTTGTATATAAAATACTGTATTAGTTGTCACATAATGTAGAAGTGTACAGCTGAATAAAATGAAAATATTCAAATACAAAATGTCTGCTGCAGTGGAGAGATAATTGTGTTGGGTGTGGACTCCAGGAAGAATAGCAATGGCCTTAGCCAAAGCTAATGGAGATCCAAATCAATGAAATGAAACGTATTCAAAATTGAACATTCCTTGGTTATTCCTTGGTCATGCTGCAGATACCCATTATACAAGTCCACTCCCTATGAATTCAAACACAAAGGTCAAAGGTCAGCCAGACTCAATGTTCTCTCACCATTCATGTTGTCAGAGACTGATCCAGACACAGAGGCCGGAGAGTTGGTGGCACGAGACTGCGGTGCAGAAGACACCGGATCGTCCACGATGACCAGCATGTCGCTGCTGCTCTCGTCCGCATCGGCATCCGGGGGCAACGAGCCGGGCTGCAGCTCGCTGCTCAGGGAGATCTGACCATGCACAGGAGCACACACAGACATACACACAGGCTGGGGGTCAGCACCACAGGGAACAGGAGAGATCGGGCCAGTACGGTGAAGGGAAAGAGGAGGGGAACGGTTCTAGGAACAAAGAGGAGGTGGAGGGAAAAGATGGAATACACAGCAAAGTAAAAAATGACAGAAAGAAGAAAAGAAAGATAAGGAGAGAACAGGAGTGATAGAAGAGAAAAATAAGAGAGCAATGTGGAAGGAGAGGAATCAATAAGAGATGATGGGAAGAGACAAAGGATGAGCAGAGGAAGTTGGGTTGGAGAGTTTAAAAGCAAAAGATGTACAACAAGAGAGTGAGTTTATGGACAAATGCCAAAGCAGCCACTAACAATCCCCTAGAAGATAAATCACTGTCATGTTCTGTATGTCCCTCCTCCTTCACTTCCTTCACTCAGTCCCTCACCTCGCTGAAGGGGCTGGGCATGGCTGAGTCCATCTCCACACTGATGAAGGAGTCATCTCCGTCTGCAGAGAGGTTGGAGTTGTCGGCTGAGGGCGCATGGGAGATGACCAGGTTCACCTCCTTTTTCCTCTTGCTCTCTGACTCCTCGTTCTTCTTCTGCAGGTCAGACACACAGAGCAGGAGCAGGACAGAGTGAGGGGGATAAGTTAGGGTTGATACTCCTACCCTGAAGGCCTGAGACTGGTTATATGGAGTGTGTTATTGGCCTGTCCGTCTGTCCACAACTTAATGACAAGGGGCCAGATTGCCATGTAATCTGGTATGGATATCGTCCCCAGAGGATGATTTCTAACGATTTCTCTGACCCCCCCCCGGCCACACATCTAGAACTACTTCGCCCCATGACAAGGTATCTCGAACGAATATTTGGATTTCGCTGAAATTTGATGTGAATATCTGTTATCTCCAGAGGATAACTTTTAATGTCTTGGGTGACACGTAACACCTAAACACAGAAATGAAAAACTCAGAGTCACACTGCAATTAAGTTTGAAATGAGGTAACATTGTGGTATCAGTAAGCTGCAGCCCTCTGTGTTCTCTTTCCTTCCTACATGACATCATTCCTTCCCTTCTCACCTTGTCCCTTCCTGCCCTCCACCCTGAATGTGTTTTATCTTTTCTTATTTCACTCTACCCGTCCTTCCTTGTGCTGTCCAGCTGCAAACAGAGAAGACTGCAGAGGTTTCAGGTTGCACTGTACACACCTTCTCAGCGTACTTCTCCCTCTTCCTCTTGCGCTCCTTCACCTTGCTGCACTCCTCCTGCTGCCTCTTCTCCTCCTGTCTCTGCCGCACTGAAGGACAGGACAGTGTATTATTTCCTAATAATAATCTTTAATTATATAGTACGTTTCTGAAGAAAGCTGCAAAGTGCTTCACAAAAAGATTTTAAACAACAACATTCAACAATAAAAACAGTCATAAAGACCAAAATCAAATTGAAATAAAAGCGTCCATAACACAGAAAATTTTGAGATGAGATTTAAAATCAGTAACACAATCAGCAGACCTAATCTCAGAAGGTAAACTGTTCCAGAGTTCGGGGGCTTGGACTACAATTTCCCAATGGCCCTTCAAGACTAAACAGAAGACCACAACTAAGCCGGGCTTATAGGGAGTTAAAGGGTCCTTGATGTAAATTGGGGCTAGATCATGTCAGGGTTTAAAAGTGAAGTGATTGTGTGGTAAGAGTTGGCTCATGTGTACAAAAAGAAAAAGAAAAACGTCAAGACTAAGATAAAGGAGTGTGTGTGACTCACATTTCTTCTCTAGCTCATCATCATCCAGTAGCAGGCTGACCACTTCCTTGGGTTTGAGTGTGTCTGGTTTGAAGTTGCCTCCAGAGATCACCACCCTTTGGATCTTATTACATAAGAACAGAGCAGAATTAATATCTACGCCAAGATGCTGTTTATGACTGTCCAGACTTCTAAAAACCCCAAAGCCTTTGCCATATTTTGTGTTTCAGACCTCGCTCTTCTCCTTGGCCCGCTGCAGGATCCTCTCCTCGATGGTGCCCTGGCAAATGAGGCGATAGACGGTGACCTGCTTGGTCTGACCCAGCCTGTGAGCTCTGTCCATGGCCTGCTGGTCCACTGTCGGGTTCCAGTCACTGTCATAGAAGATAACCTAGGGCAAAATAGCACATATCAATACGTCAATTCCCTTTTCCAGACCTGCTGTTGTTGTTTACCATATGGTACAATCTGATGACTGTTATGATGGGATGTAGACTGTGATTTCTCAGACTAATTACAGTGATGTGTTATCCCATGTGAACTGCCCTTTAACATGACAGATGTCCTGTGTTAACAGTCACTTCAATCTCATTGTCAGAAAGCTAATCCCACTTCAGCGGCGTTATAT
>OMNW01008115.1:0-10356 GCA_900303245.1 Selene dorsalis
ATGTTACATGAGGAAAAGAGAAACGAAACCGTCACACAACTTCGTTCACACACAGCGTTCTTTTACTCTTACTGTGTGGCTGTTTCAACGGCAGTGAACAGTTTTGTGCTGCTGTTCTCATTTCATATGCACATGATTATGTATCGTGTCGCGACACATTGAAATCAGTTTTACTCGGCCAATAACACTCCTTTATCTGTCTGGTCATCGCAACACTCCGTAAAGTACAAGCATGTCAGCACTCAAACTGACCCCTCACAGACACCCACCATCGGCTCACAGCTGTCTGTTGGAACCGTACAGTCTATGGTTGGAACGCCGAAAGAAAAGAACTCTGATTGGCTAAACGACCTGTGCCTGCTAGAGCTACGGAAAAGGCTACAGAAAGGAGCTGTAAAACAATATTAAGAGGATCACAGGTACTCAAAACCATTGATACATCTTGTTAGGGATATAAACAGTGAAAATAAGCCCAGAGAAAAGTGCACAGCATGAGGCCTTTAATAGGCCCTGGAACAGCAGCACTTAACCTTAATCAACATGAGCCTGTTCTCTGCAAGTTCATCACTTTCATTTTCCACAGAATGACTAAAGTGCAAATGAGAGAGGATGGTTACCGTTGCTGTTGTGCTTAGGGCTGCTCATGTTGCTGGAGAGTTTGAGCAGATAGCATTCAGAGGTTTTAATGCTGCAGTCCATCCCCATAACTGCAGACAGCTGATCCTGGTACTCCAGAGCCGCCTTTTCAAACCTACATGTGCATTATTCATAATGGAAGACAGCCAAATGATTAAATCACAGACATGTGGAGGACTTAACAAGACGTTTGGCTCTGGTGGTGTTCCTTACCGTCCCTCGGCTTGCAAGGCAACTGATGAGAGCCAGCCCAGACTCCTGCCGGTGGTAGTCAGGCTCCAGGCTGCCAGCCCCTGGATGGCCTCAGGACAGCGCAGCTCACACAGGGCCTCCACCAGCAGTGTCAGAGGAACCTCCAGCTCTGGAGGACTCTGATGAGAATACAAAAACCATCACAACATGTCATGATACTATCAAATACACATACAGGTATATTAAAAATGCTGACATTACAAGTTGCACGTAGCAGACGGAGACAGTGCCCTCTGCTTTCAAAATGTCTGTATACACAACATCTAAATGTGAGGTAGAACAGGGTAATGCCACTGACTGCCCAAATCAATTCACAAGGTCCCAGTGCTTTTGAATTCAGTATCAATTCTCTGTTGTTAGTTCAGTTACAATTCAGATTCTCACAGAACTGCTTGCTTCTTTAAACCCAGACCTGGGCCCTGGTCACAAAGATTCTTAGAGTCCCCTCAGAGAGCTCCTGACCTAGCCTGAAAATTCCTAGCAAGGAAGTTTCTGAGAGCAACTCTGAGCAAGGAGGGGACAGAAACTTTTATCTTAGTGAGGAGGTGTGGTTGACCCCGTTGCTAGCTATGACTCATTCTTTTTTAAACTTTGATTGGCTGTTAGAAAGAAAAAACACAAATGCACTCCTAGTGATGAATGGACAGTGAAATCCACCGATCAAAGGACTTGACATCATGAAGACATGGTGTAATCCTGAAAATAATTTTATGTCATGAACAACTTGAAGTTCAATAAATTGTTAGTCAGATTTAAAAGAAGCTGCAAATTGTTTGACCATACACACTTGTGCAGTGTTCACATGCTAATAGTTGTTATATGTATTTGCTTATGTTTAATCTCCATGCTGGTCATTTCACAACTAAATTTCTTTGATGCCAATATGGAATATTGACTTTCAGAGTGACCGAACCAGTGATGGACGCAGAAAGAACAAGAATTAGTTAGTTAGAGCAAAAGCCAAGAGGCAGACTGGAACACATCACACAGAAAATTGTGTGATGAAAATAGTTGTCTGATCTTATATCAACAACATCGGAAATCCTGCTATGCCCGAGGGTTGTTACAGACCTAAGTCATCACTGCTGCATCAGTTTATTTTTTCAGTTAAATATCTTAATGGTGCTTCATTTCTGCTGTTATTGCAGTATTTCCCTGCAGAAGGTTGACCACAGACATTATCCCTGCACAGTCTAATATGTAGCTTTTCATTAAAATCGCTGTCATTCAGTGTTTGGAGAATATTTCTCTGACCTCTCTGTCTTTCTGCCATTTCCTTCTCTGTTTAAGAAACTCTCAGGCCTCTTAAAAGTCCTCCTCCCTCCTCTTAACAGTTTGTCACCTTAAGGGCTCTCTTAAGGGCTAAGCTTTGTGAATAACTTTTATCTTACCAAGGTTCTACTCTGAACTTTAAGGGGAAATTCAAAGAATTTTCTGAGAATTCGAGGAATTCTAAGATTTCTCTTAGAATTACATCACTAAGACTAACTCTCATGCTGCGTTCACATGGAGTCTGGCAGACAGCAGACAGACTACAGCCACGGGACAGGACACGTCCGGCACCATGGCAAAACGATACACACGTTGCTCTGGTGATGGTGTATTATTTACAACAAATTATTGTGTATCATTTAATGTTATTATCATAGCTATACATATATGGATAAAAAAAATCTGATTTCTCTTGATATTTCATTGCAAACTGAAACTAAAGTTAAATTCCCCCCAAAACATCACATCTGCTTGTGAATACCGTGGCGTAGGATGGTAAAAGTTAAAATAATTTAACTTCAGACAGCATTGGCGTGTACTGTTGTAGTATTGTGTAGTAGTACTCTTTGCTGGCCTCTCCAGAGTTTTAACGTCATTCTCTCGTCCACTAAAATGACATCTGCTGTGCCGTCTGCCAGACTCCATGTGAACGCAGCATTAGTCTTAGGAATCTTTGTGAATACGGGCCCTGATGTGAAAGCTCCATAAAAATAGTCCAACAGTACTGACCTGGGTACTGCTGTTCTTAATCTCTGTGAGCAGGTCGAAGCCATGACGAATGGTCACTGCTGGTTGGCCAGATAGAAGGCCCACCCTCATCAGTGCCAGCCGGATCCTGGTCAGCCAGTCTTGGCATGTCTGACGGTTGGTGTAGAAGAAGGTTCTGATGCTCTGAAACAAGGAACAGGACTCAGACTCATCATATATATCTACACATAGGCCAGTGTCTATTATTTAAAGGATGTCGTTTCTATTCTGAACCCATTTTAGTTACTTCAGTTGACTATTATTTAAAAGTCTTAATCTTTCAAACCAGCAGTGGGCTCTGGGGCTTTCATTTGCTCACCTTCGGTGGGGCAGTGAGAGCGTTGGCGCAGCCCTCGTAGGCGTTGTACATGAGCTTCTCTAGATTCTCCAGGTACTGAAGCAACAGGGCGAGGCGGAGCTGATTGGAGTGGTGACCATCGCCGTCACCTCCTGCACCAGCCCATGCTCCAACATCCTGCTCTGGGTTCAGACTGTGGGCAGCCAGACTCCGAATCATACCTGAAACAGACACAGGGCACAAATAGGAGCAGGCTGGAAGGTGCTGGAGCTGAGAGGTTGACAACCAATGACCACTTGGTAAGTCTTTTTTACATTTATCTATTTAGTGACCACTGGATATTTACCCAAACAAACAAATTCCAGATGCCCATTGAGAAATTATAGGCCATGCACAAAGCACACTACAAATCCAGTGTCTTTTATTTGCTTTACAAAAACCTGTAATACTAGTGAATGAAAATTCTGATCTGAACACAGACAGGATCTTCTCTCTTTACCTTCGATAGTCTGGAAGGTGTCCTGAGCTCGGCCGAGCGGCGTTCTGAGTTTGGATAGCACAGTGAACTGTGCAGCCTCCCACACCGCCCACTGCCACAGAACCACCTCAGTTTTCAACAGCGCCCGTGGAACCACGCCCGGCCTGCTGCCGTCCGCACCTCCTCGGACGTCCCGCTTCTCCAGCCGCTGGCAGCTGTAGTACAGACGCTCCAGCCAGGGGTCCTTCCTGTGGAACACACACACAAAACAACATGACATAAACAGAGTGGTACAAGTTGACAACTTTCTGTAATGGCAGAGACACAGAGCAGTCATTCATCTGCAGAGGGACTAATAAGAATCCATGACTGATGTATTCAGAAACAGTTACTGCACATGTCACTATTAAAACGGTCATGATCAGATTACGGGGGGGTTAATTCCTTTCATTTTCTGACACTGTGAGCCTCTGTGTGTAATGCTCCTCATTAACAGATGTCTGTGAATGTTCTCATTCATCCAGGTCATCGTATCTCTAGGCAACAATTTAGTCGAAAGCAATTTGTCTTGACAAATACAAGTCCAGTTGCTTTTGACTAAATTGTTGCCTAGAGAAACTCATTAACAGATGTGAAAAGGAAGTGAAAAGAAAATGATGAAAGAGAGATAAAATACTTTTACTTCAAATCTACAGCCCACTTTAATTGTGTGCTATGAAGTCATAAGTTTCATTATCAGACTCAATATGCTGCTGTACAAAGACAGTGTAGGCCCAGCTGTCGCTTCCTCTGTTCCTGGGACTGGGAAAAAAAAAGGCCCCGTCTAAAAACAGCAATCATACCCTCCACGATGCAGGACCCCATACAAGATGAAGCTGATGAGGTCACTGAAGTCCTGGGGATGGAAGGTGCTGCTCGGTGTTCGACTCATGTGGTGGCGGATAGCCAGGGAGATCTCCCTCATCTCAGGGTGGCTATGGTTACTGTGGACAGACAAAGCCACACAAATCTCATTAATAAGGCAGATATCTGAGCATGTCAATCCATTAGCGCCTCGTGCTCGTCTGCCCCCACAGCAGAAACTACTTTCGGGTTACATACCCTTTAATCCAGGGTCATATACATCTGTGAAATTTTGTCAGAATTGTTGAGTGAAGTTATGGCAAAAATGTTCTATGCAGTCACCTTTGACCTTTAACCACTGAACTGAAATCAGTTTGTCCTCGAGTCAACATGGGTGGCAAATGTGAACTCCCCTCCAGGCATTATGGAGATATGCTGTTCGCATGGCCAAAACTAACCCTGACCTTCCCCCTAACCCATCTAATCATTTTATTTTTGAATCATGAGTGAATGTTTGTGCCTGAAAGAGTGAGATAAGAAAAGGAACAGGTGGAGGTACACTAGGCCTTACCTCAAAGCCACATCAAGGGGGATTGCCCTGAGCAGCTTGCCGTAGGCCTGCCTTACTCTCACTGCTGAGTGGACCAGCTGTACTCTGCACACATCCACACACCTGACGGACAAACACACGCACACACGAGGGAGAATATGATTCATTTACAGATTTAACTTTCAATATTGCCTGAAATCAGTTAAAGTTGGAGTGTGCTTATGTCCGTATGTGTGCGTGTGTATGATGTCTACCTCTGCAGTAGCTCAGTGGACAGAGATGAAGACAAGACCTGTAGACTGTGGCAGGTCTGAAGACAGATGCTCTGATCTTCATTTAGAGCTATGTAGAAAAAACAAATGTGGAAAGACATTGAATTCAAAACTGATGAATGAACACCACATTTGAAATGATGTGTTGGCCTATGGAAAACACAGAGTAGTTCTTTGTTGGATGTGGTGACATGTTGGACTCACCATTAGCCAGCAGGCCCCTGCAGAACTTGCTGAAGGAGGGCAGGGAGAAGAGGGGGCTGTAAGTGTCAGATTTCTTCATCAGCGCAGAGATTTCCTGGGCCCAGGTCAGCAGCAGCCTCCTAACGCACACACAACAGTGTCAGAACAGCTGTGTCCACTAATGTGGTTCAAAAAAAAAATACTTAAAGGAAGGGAGGGAAAGAAAGTACCTGGCCTCAGGGTACAGGTGCTCCTTCATCAGTAAACCTCCCAGAAGGCTTAGCAGTGTGCTAAAATGTTTCTTGGTTGCTGTGGTTACGGTGCTGATGACAGCACCATCGAACAGCGAGGGGGAAGATGATGACAGGCTGGATGAGATGAAGTGATCGTGTCTGAACAACAACAGAAGAAAAACAGGACCAATTCAACAGTGACCACAGAGAACAACAACTGGTTCAACACGTTTCGGACATTTCACAGTATTTACTTTATCTTTTAATTAGGGCTGTCATTGTTAACACGTTAATTAAAAACAATGGATTAATTTTTTTTTTTAATCCTCTTCTGTCCCACACTCCAGTCCAAGGCACCTTCAAGCTGTTTGCCAACTGCCAATAAACTCCACAGAAGAAGACACAAAAGGTAAAATATCCATAGATCTGTTATTGTCTTTTATTCCCACTCTGCTGCTTCTCTCCAGAAGTGACCACACAGACAGGTGTGTATGTGTGTGAGTGAGTTACTATGGCTCCCACGATCCTCCCATCCCCCCCGGTTATTTATGCAGCTGGATTTGCATTGGCCGGTCTAAAGCATGAAACTCCTGGGCTGAAAAGGAGTCCCACTCCGGCCCTGCAAATGTCACATGAATGATCGTGCATTTGTAGAAAGATGTTGTTGCTCGTTCATTCAGTTTGTGCTCGTGTTCCTACACTAGAGAACTTGTTCTTCTGCTCTCTCTGCCATCTTGACTCGTGCTGATTTTTAAAAACCACCAGTATTCTGGATGTTGCTTATGCTTTCTATTCACATTGCTGCTTCAAGCCAAGAAGAAAAAAAAATGCGATTAATCGCGATTAACTCAGAAAATTCTGAGATTAATCGCGTTTAAAAATTTTAATCGTTTGACAGCCCTACTTTTAATATGACCCATTAAAACCCTGCAGAAAATCTGACGGCATATTTGTGCCACATCCAGTCTCTAGTGTGTCTTCCAGCACAGAGGAGTGTATTACCTGGTGCAGTGGGAGTACAGGGTGTAGAGGACGGCGTACTGGATGGCGGGGTAGTAGACTGCTAACTCGGAGTGGACCAGCATCAAATTGTGGCTGAGGAGAGCGAAGACCGTAGGAGACAGCGCCCACATCTAAACGGATACAACATATTTCAACATGAACACACAGGCTTCCATAAACAGTTGTTTATCTTCTGTCAGTGTAAACACTGAACACATTCTGAGGTGAATTTCAGCAGTTGCTTCCTGTACACTGAGACTAAGACACAGTCCTCTTCCTTAGAAAACAGCTCTGTTAATATGCTGATATTTCTGATGAAAACATGTTTGTGTTGTTTGGAAGCCTCCGTCTCCTGGGTGTGAGAGGGGCAGCAGCTGCACAGTGTTTCTGTACTACACAGCTGCTCACAGAGGGGATGTATGGAAACTGTAATGTGTAAGAAACTACAGTCCTGACTCTGACTGGATGTTTCAGAGTAAATGCAGAGACCCACTGTTGTTTGTTTGTCATAAGCAGTTGAATGGAGGATTCTGCAGGGAATGAATGAAGCCACAGCAGAGAGCTAGCCAAGCTCAGATGCAACAGGTGAGTCCTCCATCTCTTTCTTATAGAAATGCCATGCTAGTATCTAGTGCAACTGTGAACCATTCCACCTGTACTGCCCATGCTGTAACACCAGGGTATTAACAGTGTGATTGCTGAAAGCATAAACCATGACACACTGTTACTTCCAAACAATAACAGGTTAGAGACATGGTTCCACTTTAACCACGTCAAGCTTGACCACGTCACTTGACCACATGTGCTTGTGAAAAGCTTTGTGATACCTCTTATAATTACAGAGAGCTGGAGCAATCTCATGCATTTTCCTAAAAAAATACACAGTACAGAAAGTGCAGCAGCTCACCCCAATGAGAGAGTTCTTGGTGTTGCCGATGGTGGTGAGGGTGCTGAGGTTAAAGATGAGGGTGAACTGGGCCTTCTCCAGGGGCAGGGTGAGGGAAGCAAAAGTAGGGTGCTGGATGGTGGGGCACAGGCTGTCAGGGGCCGAGGCCCTGCCAGTGGGCTCCAGGGTGGCCATCAGGCTAGAGAGGGCACATGCCATCTCACCCAGTACCATCTTATAAGCTGCCTCCAGTGTTGGTATGTTTTTGAGGCTCAGCAGAGCCTGGTACACACCGTGAACTGCTGACATCACCTGTGACATGCAGAAACACACACAAATATTCAGACTTTAGACTTCATACCGTTTTATCTCACCTAACATGGGCCATGGGCCTGACAGCAGCCCTCAGCCAGGCTCAAATCAGACTATACTGGACTATATGCAAAACCCTTGGTTTTACATATAGCTATATCTACTCTTGTTTTGGAAACATCTTTAACCACAAGATATGGAGGCTTGTGGTGCCACCTCGTAACACTCTCACACACCTCTTTCTCTCGATGGAAGCGCAGCTTCAGCAGCTGGGAGTCAGGTGCTAACAGCTTCTCCACAAAGAATACAGGCAGCTTGGTGTGGATCTGGTCCACAATCTGAAAGCAAAAGGTAGAGCCAACGATGACTTCACCTACAGGTTACAGAAAACATTTACATCTCTCTATCTGTGGAATGTTTCAGGTGTGGCAGGAATCTCAGGAAGGAGGAACAATGATGCACACTAAATGCATTAAATGTTTTCACACCAATATGTCTAAAGTTACAGGAAGACATTTGCACAGTGACTGACTTGTCATCCAACAAGAGCATAAGACTGGAAAAAGGAAGAAAAATCATGCAAAACAACCGACACAGACAAGAAACATAAACTGAAAAGTGCAAACAGTGAGTAACAGACCTGGAGCCAGGTTTGTTTGTGCCGCTCTGCTGCCATGCAACAGACACTAGCAGTGTGTTTTGGATCAGTGTGTTGTGAGGTGAAACAAACAGCAAGTGTGACTCTACCAGGGTGAGCAGGCTGAGCACGGCCAGGTTGTAGTCTGTGCCACAGGCCTGGCAGCAGTCCAGCTGGTCCAGGCCGTAGGCTAGAACGGCCTCCATCAGTTGACCGCAGGGTTCCACGCTGGCCAGGAGCACGCCCACACACTCATTCCCTGCTGTGAGAACCGCCTCGGAGAACTGGACCTGCTTTGCTGTGGTCACACAGGCCAGCACCCGGTTCAGAACCTGTGAGAAGCAGAACAAAGGGGAGAATGATTCCAACACCATGAAACCCATGGTTTGGCTTTTTCAAGTAGTGACTGTAATGTGTGTAGATTTAAAGGGACATGTGGCAGTCAGACAGATGAACAGATCTTTGTGCAGCATGCTTTTGGACTCATCACTTTGCTGCTGATGTGAAGACGACGACAGGAGAGGGGCCGATTGTTAATATTGAGAAACGAGCCTTGACTGAACCATGTGCTTATTGAAAACAGAAAGTATTACTGCAGGCAGAGTGTTCAGTTTCTGTTTCTTTTCAACAGCTGTGGAATAAACTACTCATACAAGAGAAGAAAGAGGAACAAAAAACAGACCTAGGTTTTGAGTGACACCCCCTTCACCATCCAAAATTTCGTTATCAGAACAACCTCTGCTTGGAAGCTCATATTTCAGATTCCAAACTCCTGCCAAACTTCCAAAGTCAGGGGTCACTCTCCGTCCCCAGAGTAGCAGGGTAAGTCAACGCTATCAACTTATTTGATTGATTGCAGATACATAGCTGGATATTATGTGTTTCCATTTCCTCATTTATAGAATAGGTGCAGATTTTTTCACTGTTCAGGCTCTTACATCGGTGACGTATGCTTCGGTGATGGGCGGTCCCCTGAGGGGGCTGAATCTCTCTCCAATGCTGCGGACCACTGTACTGAAGACCCTTAGCAGAGCGGCCAGTTTGGGCAGTGACACTGAGGGAGGGGGGATGTCTTCATCCAACAACTCCCCCGACACCACGTGGCTCAGATCCTGAACAAAGATACACTCAGTCAATTCAATGTGACAGTGTTCTATCACAGAAATGTACTGAACTAGACCAGAAAAGAAAAAAAAGATTTTTTAATTTAAATCCATTCTAATGGACAGAATCACTGATATTAAAGCATTGGTTCTGTCCAGATGCATTTTATAGTCACAGCCATTCCTGCTTCATTACACTTGTTGAGACTAATTGGTATTTGGATACAGCTGCACTGTGACCTCAGCAGCGTGACTGCAGACTCTAGACTAACTTCACCTCTGCATACGCCTCCATGTCCTCCAAGAACTGCCCCAGCAGGGTGGTGGAGAAGGTCAGGTCTGCCACCCAGAACTGCTCCAGACTCTGTAGCCAACCTAAACACAAAGAAGAGCAGACCATTAGTATTGTGAATAAAACAGAAAGTGATGAACAGATTTTCCTAATTAAATAAATTAGAAAAAAAAACAGTCCAATTGCAAATTTGCAGTGTTAACACCAAAAAAAATACTTAATATCAATTACTTTAACAACAACAAAAGTAAAAATGATGATAACAATCCAAACTGACCTGAGACTTGCTGAGTGAGTGACTGTTTCTGTGTGTGGTCAATGTGCCAGCCCACCAGGATGTCCACTGTGTCCTGTGGAGGG
>OMNW01008115.1:10376-24484 GCA_900303245.1 Selene dorsalis
GGTCCTGTGGGGGGGGGGGGGGGGACATTAAAAGGGTCATGATGTGCCCTCAGGTGACCTGGGAGCTGCAGCACCGGTCAGCGCTCAAACACTCACCCTGAAGTTGGTGCTGAAGACGTGAGGGTAGCAGCGAGCCACCTGAAGAATACACTTCACGCTTTGACAGAGCAGCTCTGGTGTGTCCACGTTCTCCAAGATGGACTGCAGGTTGCTCATCACCAGCTGGAACACACAGCACACTCACATCAGATTCAGGTGGGGGGGGGCTACACATCACAACTTAGTACTAATTTAGACTGAGCTCTCATAAACCCAACTTCACATGTGTGATTTTTGCGACAAAGAACAGCCTTTATGGTAACAGGATAAATGAAAGCCAGATCACAGTGGATGTGGCGCTACACAGCTGTTGCAGCGTGTGTATTTTATAACATTGGCAAGAAAAAATCCCTGTTGATCATCCTCTCTATCGGCACAATCCTAGGGTGAGCCCACTCTGAACTATGGAAGCCCGGCGGGGAGCGTCGGTATTAAAGAGAAACTTGATTTTCATAAAAACAAATCCACCTCAACTACAGATTCAAATAACACGATAAAATCAATTTATCACCCAGCTCTAGCAGATAATGAATAAAGATTTTGACATCATTAATATAATGATGTGCATGTGCACTGGTTGTACACCAAGAGCCAATCAGCTAGTGAGGTCAGTGAGTTACTGCTCCATCATCTTTCAACTAAAAAACCAAAGATAGATTCATATCCACTTAAAGTACCATAAGCTGATGTCTGAAACAAATGAACAGACAAAAACTTACTTACAGGCATCATTTTGTTTGCCCTCATCTCAACATTTAGTTAGTTTTAGTCTCAGTATATTGGTGCAGACTTGAGAGTGTGTGGTCACCTGCATGACGTGAGAGAAGGCCTTCCTCTCTCCAGCCGTCTCCAGGGCGCGCTGCGCTGCCACCAGGTACAGCAGCTTCACCTCGTCACGACTGCTCGACGTGAACTTGAGAAAAAGCCACTTGAAGATGCGCTCGGCCTCGTAGCTGAGCACGGTGCAGAGGAGACCCAGGCACGCCGCCGCGTCCTGGCGCAGCTCCCACAGCAGCTTACTGCTACACACAGCAACCACACACGCAACCAGTTAACATCAGAGAGCAGGGTGGGAGTCTGTTGTCAGCACTAAACCAACTGAGGCTGGTCGTCGTGTCACAGCGTGTCTGTTTCACTCACTGAAATACTTCATTAGGTTGATGCTACTAAACTAATTAATATCAACAAATGGCTATTCCCACTGTGTGTAAATGGGTGCTGAATCCTCAGGATAGTGCTTCAGGTAATTCATTTTCTCATGGGCTGTTGTTTCAAACAGACTGAAACAGCCCCAGTATGATACTTAGTAATAGTCCAACAAACCCAGAGCGCCCAGCTTCCTCTTACCTCTCATTTAAAATATCATTCAGGGTGCTGAGAATTGTGTCCAACTGTTTGACCAGGGTCTGAGTGAGAGAAGATACAGAGTATTATGTCTGGGATGTGTTAGTCACTACTTTTATCCTCTACACATCTTTTTTTAAAGAAGCAACAATGTGTTGACAAGAGACTAGTGTTTGCAGTGCATGTGAGGAGCCATGTTTATTCAGGAAGCTGTAGGAGAGTCGAACAGCTTGTCCGAAATCTCTATAGAGCCTGATTCCTAACTGACACATTTACAAGAAACATACCGGTCTGACAAAAAGCAACATTTCTTGACTGGTTTTGTCTGACAATAGCTGGGTTTACATGGAACCAAATATTCCAATTAGAATTAGTTTGGATATCCAAACTGAATAAAAAAGCTCCATATAAACACTTCAATCAGAATGAATGAGGGGTAGAATATTCCTTCTCCCATACTGATCAAAAGTAGAATGATATCATGTAAACTATAAATCAGAATGTTTCTGTTTCTGCACATGCTCCGTCTTGATGCAAATGCGTAGTGATGTTTCTTCACATGCAAATACGGAGCACACAGAAATGAACATTATCGCCTGCTTAAATGGTCAGAAAACAACAAACAGTGAACTGTTTAAAAAAGTTCACAAAAAACTCAATGAAGCCGGGATAGGCCGGAGCGTTGAAACAAATAAGAAACCACTGGAAAACTCTGAAGACTGGCTACTATGTTTTGATGAATCTGGGCATGTCACATGGCTGTGAAACCTCCATTCTGAATAAATGCAGTGGCACGGTGACTGACCACTTTGCTCTCTCCATGGCTGATGAAGTCCTTCAGCTGTTTGAGGGTGGCGAGCCTGCGGTCGCGATCATCCTCCCTGGAGACTCGGCGCAGGAGGTTGGCCAGCCGAGACTCCTCTGAATGAGCCACCCCTCTGTCTGCAATGTCCACGCCACACAACACACGCACACTCAGTCACTTTTCCTAAAATACTTTTAGCAAGAGCGAGGTAGATTCTACAGATAAAATTATATCTAAATGTATTCTTCACCAACTGTTGCAGTTGTAGGATCCTCCAGACTACAATAAGTTTTAGACCTATAGCTGCTCAGGTTTAGGGTCCTGCAGCCTCTTCTAGAAGATGGGAAAATCCCAGAGGAAACTGTGTTTCCACTGTAAACTGTGGTCCAGCATTAAAAACATCTCACTGCAAAATGTGCCCTAATCCTGTTTGTGCTTTATTACACCAGTGTCATGTTGCATTTACACTGAGTGCAGACTGCCAGACATCGACTGCTACCTTGACAGAAAGCTGCAGCTGACCAACAGATGACTGGAGTTTGTCAGTAAATCCAGCGAGTGCTATACAACTGCCACGGCAGCTGCTGTGAATCATATCAGAGCAACGTGCTGGTGTCAGAGAGCTTACCCTGCGATTTCCTCATGTCCTTTGAAGCTAAAGCACGGTTTCCATGCTGAAAAGGAGTCAAATCCGTCGTCACGTCATTGGGCCTCAACTCTTGCCCCAGCGACTTCCAACCAAATGTAGTATCACAGACACCCTGACCAGCTTCATATCCACCTGCAGGACACACATCATGTTGGATTATACAGGAGGTCTAACCAGATGTGTATCATACCTGACATCATCGAGCGGAGCAATGAAATTTTGATTTAAATAGGAAATAAATACTTGAACAGCTATTCTCAACTGTTCAACCTCTGTATTGGTTAAAAAGGTAGGGATGTCCCGATCGGGTTTTTTGCCCCCCCCCGAGTCCGAGTCATTTGATTTCGAGTATCTGCTGATACCGAGTCCCGATCCGATACTTCTATAATACATTTTAAAAAATGATGAGCGAAGAAACAGACCCAGGATGTCCCTTATTTTTTATTTTATACACCTTATCATTTAACACTTATAAACAGAGCACTTCTGTGAGGTAGCTTGAACAATCAAGTAATAACAAATTGGTGTTTGGTGCAACAGAAGGCTATTAAATAAAAATGTCTAATATAAAAACGAACAGCAGCTTAACTTAAAATACCCGGCAGGCGTGTTAACAAATAAGCAAGTTAAAGTGCCACAGACGGTGCGTCTGAAAAGTCTGACGAATTTTCGCCTTGCTGAGCGCAGGAGTATTTGTATTTACTCACGTTACTTGTGCAGGTGAGAGGCAGTTTTTGGTGTGTGAAAATCAATAAATATTTACTGTATCTAGCAAGTCACAGACATCCTGGAGTCCTGCCTGACGAGGATCTCAACACTGCTGTCCCCACACAGCGTCACGGGAATATTTCGCTGAAGTTCAATTTTTTGAACTTGGTAGTAAATACTAAGCTGTTATTTTTCCCAGTTTTTTGGAAATATTATAGATCTGATAAAAAAAATCATGAGAATAAATATACATATCCGATCCCTGATCGGGATGTAATGTCCGATTTCCAATCGAGTCTGAAACCACGTGATTGGCCCTGATTTCCGATCACGTGATCGGATCGGGACATCCCCCAAAAAAGTTTTGTTTCTTTACTAGTCAGCTTTCTTAATATACCTAAAATTCATTGAACCGCAGTCCAGCTTAAGATAGTCAAAAACTAAATAGCTTTACACAACAGATGACTGTAGATGTCTATCTAAAGTGAGCCAATTTGTTATGTCACAGCCACAGCTTCAGAATCTGTCTCTTTGTGAAAGCTTTGCTAAAATGACAGTAGGGTACAACTATACAGGTGCATCTCAATATATATGAATATCAAAGAAAGGTTCATTTATTTCAGTAGTTCAGTTAAAATAGTAAAACTCATGTTATATAGATTCATTACACACAGACTGAAATATTATCATATGTTTTTCTTTTAATTGTAATGATTATGGCTTACATTTAATGAAAATTCAAAATTCAGTATCTCAAAACATTAGAATATAGTGAAAAAGTTCAATATTGTAACCTCATGGTGTCACACCAATCAGCTGATGAACTCCAAACACCTGCAAAGGTTTCCTGAGCCTTTAAATGATCTCTTAGTCTGGTTCAGTAGCTACACTATGATGGAGAAGACTGTAGTACTGATAGTGTCCTCTGCAGGTGTGAAACTCAACAGCCTCCTGCAGCTCAATCCACCGTTACAAGTTGTGTTCTTTTTCTATAATCAGCTTGATGATCAGTGTATCAGAGCAAACCTCAAAACCTGTTTAATAAGCATCCAGCAGCGCTCACCTTCTTCCTGGTGTGTCTCTGCAGCAGCGTAAACATCGCTGGGCACTGCTGGCTGTTCAGGGCAGCTGGAGGGCAACACGTCATATAATGCTCCTGAACCAAGCTCTCTGGACTTCACAGTGTCCTGGCTGGATGACACACTGTCAACTCTGAGCATAGGGACACACACACACACACACACACACACACACAATAAAATGATTATCTTCAATTCTGAAAATGAAGGGGGAGTGGTTCAATAGCTGCTGCAGTGACATCATATGAAACTGGCAGTTAGGGTCCGGATGTCTGAGCAGATCAAGCAAAAGAAAGGAGAGAACATTTTAATCATATGAAATATGTCACTGCAACAACATGTGTGCATACAGATTTCTGTCTGTGTGAGAGGAATCAAGTGAAAGGACCATTTATTGACCAGCATCAGTGGCTGGTCGTGGTGGTGCTTTTGTTTAACAGTTCCATTGAAACTTTTAGACTGTTAACCAGAACAGAAACTCACAGTAGGGTTAGTAGAGTAATTTTCTTCACCCAATCAGAATTACCCAAGTCTGGTAGACACAGTTGTCTCTGGGTGATGGCACAGAAGTACTGTACATTGTATATGGTTGACTTCACCAAGAGAAACTACATAAAAGAGTCCAGTTGCCTTTGATTTTAGCACTTCATGACTACATCAATTATTTAAAATATACAAGTGTCAGCATGCAAGTTGTGATTGATTTGAACACAAGAACTAATTCTTATATGAAATCAGTTTCCCCCCCCAACACCAGCTTCACCGCCAAGATGTGTGGCTACTGACACACCAATACGTACATCTACAACATGAGCAGTCAGATACTAAATTCTACTTTATTTCCCCATCATCTCCACAATAATTTGGAACTGAAAACATCTGAAATATCATCCACTGTATGACAGTCAGGGCAGCCCCTTACGTTTTAATAAGCAAAACTGCCGTTGTCTTTTACTGACAACAACATTCACCACATTTACCATCATCAGTGTGCTGGTAAACAATTTTGCAACGGAGAGCAAGGATGATCAGACAAAACAAATAAAAGAGTCAGACTGTATAATCAGCAGTAACATAGAAGCAATAACTTTTATGGTTTGAGCTCACTGACAGTTAACAATGCAACCATGTCAAGATACCAACAACTTCAACTAAAAAACTATGGATACACTACACCAAGATCTCATGAAAAACAGCACAGAAACCAAGGCAGGAGCAGCATCACCTCAATGATCAATTTCAGATCACCATAACATGAGAAAATGCAGTTAAATGAAAATGAATGAAATAAAACCTCAGCTATAAAATGATTTTTTTCCTTCCTTTTTTTAGAAGTACTTCACACACTGACGCGTCAAACGGTGTGTAAACCGCCGCCCTCTGGCTGCGTGGTAAACCACCACACGGTTTACATCAGTTCACAGTTCAAATGCCTGTGGTTAAAATTGGATACAACTCTGTCCGGTATTGTACTTGACAAATGTGATAACAAATCACAAGGGGACCCTGTAACAATGAACAGACAGTGTGTGGTGTGTAGACAGACTACACACAGTCACCTGGCCGTGGTGGTCAGCTATTGCTTTTGCAGACAGCTGTCGGCCGGTGGCTAAAACCAGACTGCAAACGCCCCAACATGACGGTATGAGACCCTGGCACAATGGACACGTCTTTCATCTCACGGGTCATGTATTCCCGTTATTCGCTGTCCAGAAAATGTCAACCCGCATGTGATGGTCGTGGCCCGGAACCAGGTATTTCATCTCCACTGCAGACGCTACAGACTCGATACAGCACGGTTACTATAACAACAACACACAGAGCTAACACGGCATCATCTTCACTAGGACAATCAGGAGCGATGGAGAACCGTGAAGGGAGCCCAAACAGAAAAACATCTACCCCTCCTCATGGTTTTGTGGGTTTCCATGATAAAAGCATGCAGTAAAACAATGATATGAAGTGACATTAAGACTCTACAGTGAGTAGTGTTGTTGTCTGGCTGTTTTAAAAAACAACTACCCAGCTATTTTGTTCAGGATGTCTCACACTGATGATTCTCATTGACAAATCAACAGTCTACAGTGTTTTCAACTTCAGGCAGTTTGTTTAAGTGGATGTGACACCGGAAAAGTACCACGTACTATCCACAACTTTTGCCCAACGGAAAACAAAAACAGATGAGTAGAGGTACGCTGATTCCATGCAGGGGGAGAAGAGCTCTAAGAAAGTCCCTAAGATCTTTCGGTTTGTAGACGGAGGGATTTCCGTGTCAGGTCACGTCACTATTTGTTAACAAATTGCTTTGACTGCTTTAATGTTTCTGCTGGTTTGGACAGGATGTGGGATATTTGCATGTTGATTACACAACCTTGACTTCAAAATGGAAAGAGTTCTGAAATGCTATTATAACATGATGCTGTACAAAATGAAACACCTGCCTGCTCACCCTGTGACTGACCTCAGCTGTAGACCTTCCAGGTTCATGACTGTTCAGGAACTGACTGACAGGGTGAGTGAAGCCCGGCAGAGGGGCTCAGGGGCAGATTTCTGAGGGAAATGTCCCTCATGTACCCCATACAACCCCCACAGATCAGTTTGTTACAATGTGAGGCACTTGTACTATACAAAATACATTACATAATATAAAAGCCACACATTGTCAACTGTTAAAAGCATTTTTCTAAATTCTGACACCAGGCCCATGTGTCACAGGGCCTTTAGGTTTCATGAAGGTGCAGGAGCCACCATAAGGTTCTTGTTAGTGAAGCACGTTACCATGTAAATGTTCAATTCATTCTGACACTACTCCAGCGACCCCGGGCAGCTGCCACATTGTCAAGAATCACTTGGACCTGATGTTGTAGATGTCATGACATGAGCTACGGTGACACATGCATGACACGCTATCACTGGACTCCACTGCCTCAATACCTGCTGTGTCTACCGTCCTGATTAAAAGCTAAAAAGTTGCCAGAGTACCGCCACCGAACGTTTCCGTTAACGCGTTTTAAGAAAACGACCATAAGTTCCCCGCGAAGTTGATAACGTTAGAGCAGGGTGGCGTCTTCCTGCTGCTAACTCGCCGTAGTTAGCAGCCAACACCGTGGAAACGCTAACCAGCTACACGCCGTAGCTCACCTATCACTAACACAGCTCGTGAAGTGGCTACATGCCCCTGTGGTTACTATAAAAGAAACACTAACCTGCCTCATTACTATGGTAAACAGGAGTTCGCATTAGTTTTCAAGCTTCCGTTACGGTTAATTGCCGTTAACCGCTAAACGTGCAGCCCTCCAACATGTAGCTAATCAAAGCTACCCAAACAGAGCGAGCTAACGTTAGCACTGTGCCCCGCGAGGCGGCTCGTCAACGGCATACGCTCGGCTAAGGTTGCTGCTCAACGAGCTACGTTCAGACTACGGTTTAAAGACAGCGCATTGAGACAACTGTAAGCGTTTGAGGTCACGGCGAGACACACGCAGAGTATTTCCCTCCCATGTGGCCACTACATAAAGCAGCACGACACAGGCCCAAAGAGTCACCGCTTTATTGTACCCAGCCTCCCCCGGAGCCCAACACCAACCTGGCCTGCCAGTCATTCCACTGTGGCTGCAGTTTGTGGGCGCCGCTGAGCCGAGACCCCGAGGCTTTACGGCTCATTACCTTTTAGAGAGCTGCATGACCCGCCGGCAGCGGTTACCGTGTCTCTCCTCACGATTATTTTTCACTATTAGGTTTTGTCAAGTCTCATAAGTCGGTTAGCTATTCGTCGTTAAAGCTAGCTGAAGGTAGGCTCCTTCTTCTTCTTCTTTGAGGTTGCGCGGCAGGTGTCATCCTTAATGTCGCATTACTGCCCCCCTCTGGAGGTGAATGTGTACTGCAGCGTCTTGTTTGTCAGATTGGTCCTGGACCCTTGTTTATCACCTTCTTTTATCACTGTTGACGTTCACATTGAAGTGAAAGATAAAGGTAAAAATCATTAAACTCACAAAGACGGAAAAAAAGCAGACAGAGAATAAGAAAACAAAAGAAAACACTGATAGGATAACATTTGTAAGTATATTTCACCACCTTGTGTCTTTTTTTCACTTTTTTTGTCATCTATCAGGCTGAAAACAAACAAGAATAATTCTGCTTCTAACCTTATTTACAACCACTGTCTAACTACCTTCATTGTGAGGACTTGTCAGTGTGGAGCTATAACTTTGTACAATCTGGTTTCTCCGACATATACAGTCGGGAAAATAAGTATTTGATCCTCTGCTTGATTTTGAGAGTTTGAAAACTTGTGTTCTCTATCCATCAAACCAGAAGTGACTGATGTGTCAAAACTTCCTTTTAGTAGTCATCCAACTATGTTTGTGCTGGACCCCATTCCCACAATCCACCATCCTCCACCATTGTGTCACCAATCACGCATGTGTTGAATGTTTCACTAGCTTTGGGTAGATTTCAAAATGCATTTCACAGACTCGTTTAACTGATTATTCAATACTTCTATATCAAAGTGTATAAACAGGGCAGTTTTTAAGCAGGTCTCAGACTTCCTCTCACATAATGACATCATTAATCTAAATCAGCTGGGCTTCAGCCACTCCACTGAAGATGTATGGAGGCTGAACTGCTAAGACACAGACAGAACCCTTCACCAAGATAATGGGACACAGCTTCCATTGAAAATCTACATCCCTTTTCTCCAGGTTACCACGGCAACCTCATATTCCTCCAGTCAGGTCGCAGTTCACGATAGGCCACTCTTTACATTCTGCTCGTGATCAGGTCGGTGTCAAAATCAACAAAAATCTTGTTTAGGGCCACCAAAATCGTAGGGCCAGCCCTGGTAAGATAGTGGTGTGGTTAGTGAGCAGTCTGTGGAGTGGGATCTTTTTACTTCTCCTGATGTGTTGAAGACTAAGTCAGACGAATGTCAGTGATCATAATGCTTTGCCCATTGATATCTCTAACCAATGAGTCAGCCTCTGCTGGTATTCTTATTGTTGCACTGTACATTGCAGTTTATGTGACTGTATATAAATGTGAACCATACGGTCCTTGTGCAAACCGGTTATTTGGTGGTGTGGTGCTCAGTGAACTTGTTTATAGCTGCTTGGCAGTAGATGCACAGCAAAACTCAGGGGCATCAGGAAACAACAGGGAATTCCACAAAGACAAACAGAAGCTAAACAAATGAAATGAGAGAACATCAGGGACTCCAACACACAGGAGAGGTAAAGGTCTATACACACCAGGAGCACACTGGTTGCACTGTGGAACATCTTGGTTTTCATTTTAACACCCACGTTAAAATGGACACTTAGGACAGGTGTGTCTCCCCTCATAGCCCTGTCACATTGTCTACAGATGACCTGTCCTTTCTGTTTTTTACACATACAAACAACAATACAATACAAATTACTTTATTAATCCCCAGAGGGAAATTCATTTGTCTGTCAGCTCATCACCATTTGCAGAAGAATCAAAAACACCTGATGGCTAAAGGTACAAAGGATCTTCTATATTTCTCCATCCTCCACCGCTGCTTTCCTGGTCCATCAAGGTGCCATGAAGTGGATGATGGAGTCGTCCAGAATGACCTCCACCACCCTCAGTGTTCATCTCTCCACCACATCCCTCAGTGAATCCATCAGGGAAACATGACTGAAGTCTCCTGATATCATTAAAAGTGCCTCAGGATGTTTAGTCTGTATCCTAGCAACGACTTCATGGAGAACTTCAGCAGTAGCCATTTGGTGGGATGTACACAAGTATTGTTATGATTTGAAAACATGGTGTGTGTAGCAAAAAAACAGAAAGAGCGAAGACTTCTTGATGTCATACTGACACCAAACTTGCAACATAATGTAAAATTATCTCCTTCAACTATAGCTGTCAGGTCCAATTCAATATACTTTATTGCCCCTGTGGGGAAATTAGTTTTGGACTCTGTCTGTCTGCAGTTCCACAAAAAACATGAAAAAATATAGTTTTTACTGTAGTTTTCTTAATCAGAAATTAATTTGTGATGGAACAAAGATAATTGACATGAAACACAGGGAAGTCATTTCAAAATAAAACTGGAAACAGAAATAGACTCTTCAGGGCAGATCATGACACATGGACTGTAAATAAAGATGGATGTACCCTCTGTGACACTCTGAGACTTAGTTCGCTGGGCCACCTGTCACTCAATAAGGGCACACCCACAACTGTACATTACTAGGTATTAATAAAATCAAAACAGGAGAGAAATGTGCAGTTGTCATCAAAGAGGAAAAGATCCCGCACAGATGTGACCTTGTAAAGCTGAGCTGAATTAGAACTCTCACTGGCTCCACTGGCAACAGGATAAGTTTAAGAAGATGTCAGGGGTTTTTCATGGTGCTGTCCTCATCATCCTCATCTTCAGCTCCAGTAAACACATCTAACACAGATGACAGCAGTTTCTCACTTTCTGCCATGCTCATATTCATGTTACCACTTGCTAGACAATGAATGTAGTCATTTCTTTATATATTTAATTTAAAATAAATGCAGTCACCTGTGTGGTGTAATGTCTTGATGGAGAAAGTCCTTCAGTTTTGGAGTTATGGGGAACAAGAGAAAACTCTGCCATCAGAGCAGCATTAAAAAAAACCCATACACATAAACACTGGATATGACCAAATCCTCTCTGCAAGCCTGTTGTGAAGGTTATCCAGTGCAGTCTGGGCTCTGTGCAGTAAAATGGCAGCATCTCCAAACAATTACTGAGCTGCTGACTTGACCCTGGTCCTCATCCGACCTGCATGTGGGCTTTGAATGAAAACACAATATCAGAATTCAGTGAACACAACTGGCCGCAGTTTCCTTAAAGAGGCCCATCACCCAGAATACACCTCAACCTCTCCATCAGCCGTATCCCTCCATGAAATGTTGCAGCCGCTCTTTATCAACAGTTGTCAACATAGATTGTAGATTGATTGAAGCTGTGAAACGGATTGACAAGGTTTGTCTCACTCAGATGAGACAATCTAATTGCTCATTATGTTAATGTTATCAGACTGATGGTGCCGCTCCAAAACACATGAGCATATTCACACTAATGTTCAACATGAGGTTGTGACAAACGGTGGAGTCTATGTACATTTTACACATTGTAGCTTGATTCAGTGGCTCTAAGGTAATAATTTTTTTGGCGCAAAGGTCAAACCAGACCAACAAATCACACTAACTCATAATAATCAATATCATAGAAGGTCTCAGATCAGTCTTGCAGATGATTTGGGCGTGATACTGGACACATCAAAGGCCTACCACTAACCTGCAGCACATTTACTAATCCAGACGTCTGATGACTTATTCTTTAATCTGGCTAAAATATACAGAAAACCATCAAGGTGTAAAATGTGCATGTGACTTCAAACTAGATAAAAGTCATTTGTGAGCCTCTGTCAGACAAACATAAAACTGACACATGGGATATCACGTCATTAACAAGCAACTAAATGACATGGGTTATTAAAATGGGTCAAATCATATATTTCTCTGGTTTGAAAATTGATGGAAACATCTGAGAAAATGTAAAAAAAAAGCAACTCAACAACACATAGAAAAAATCCATATTGTATTTAAGATGAAGTGTAATCACAAATTGGAGAAACATAGATGATTGTACAATATCCACAAATAGCACCAGCAGCACTGCTCTGTGGACGTAACAGCTCTCTGATTAACAAGTGCAGATCTCCTACAGTGGTTATATGTTCACATCAGTAATCTGAATCCATAATGTTATAATGTCACTCTTCCAGCTCTACCAACTTATAGATGCCATATATTGCTTTTATACAGGAAGCGCTAACTACAGTATTGTCCCAGCATGCATCTGCAGAATCAGAGTAGAGGTATCAGTTTCGTATTGTGAGCTATCCACCTTAAGTGAAGTGGATTCAGAATGGTTACAAGTGACAGAGACGAATGAAAGCAAATTCTGCCCTGATGCAGCTTACTACAGCTGAGTTAGTTTCATCTGTTAGCATGCTACCACACATGTACACGGCATGCACAACTAGTGAGGCCCACTGTGACTAATGTCTATTGCTCCAAGTTGATTAAAAAGTTCCATATCTGTAAGTTTACACACTTGAAGAAGAAGAAAAAATGCAGAAAAAGTTGAATATTTTGAAAATTATGAACAGTATGAAAAAGGTGTATAAGCAAAAATATCCTAAAGAAGCTGAATGTTTTGATGTAGGCTATGAATTGAATAATATTAATGACAGCAAAAACCAAACTATAACACATAAGAACACCTGCTGCTGCAGACACCGGCAGGTGGAGGAAACAGAGAGAGAGAGAGAGAGAGCATCTCTTCCTCCTCTTCACAGGTTTCCTTCCAGCCAGGCCGGACCAGATCCACTTGAGTAGCAGAGACTAAACATCATCAGATCATTTACACAGCATCACCAGCAGGGGGAGAGACTGTAACATGGTCTAACACTGTCAACACAGGCTCCTCATCCACCTGGCAGGTGTGTCCCATCAAGATGCCGGTCACTTCAGAATGTCCTGGTTTATCACACAGCACAAAGTCAGAGACGCTGCATGTTTTGAGGCAGTTTGCAATCATCTGACCGAATGATTTCACTTATGATTACCAGCCCACTTGCAATGAATGAGTCCTTTTATGAAATAAAACAAAAGTAAAATTGGCGTTTGGTTGTTCCCAGACCAGGTGCAATAATCACACAGTGTAATTATCATCTTGATGTGTCATAGCTGTCAGGTGGAGGGATGATCTGGAGCTCCAGCACAGATGAAAACACATTAGTGATTCAAATTTGAGAAAAAGACATAGAACTCATCTTTAATTTCAACTCATAAAAAACACTTACATCCAACAGAAACATGGGAAACAGAGATCGAGAGGAGGCCAGGAGAATGCAAAAAAACAAACAAACAAAAAAACACAGGGCCCTCTCCAAATGCTGAGACCTGCGGTGTTACCTGTTGCTTGTGGTGTTGCAGGATAATACAGATTATAATGACACAGATCATAGGGGCTGAAAATTGATGAATATTTATATATAAAAAAGAATATGTGCTGAATGCTATTATTCTGTACCACATCATGTGTTTCTACTGTATGCTGGCATACAGTCATAACAGAGTGTGTATCTTTGGATAATCTGATGTGAATGATACATGGCAAAGATAATGTATTTTGCAGATTATACAAATCTCTTCTAATTTCTTAAATGTGAATCCTCTTATCTGCTTGTTTTGTTCCTTTAATTTGCATTTGCAAATACTTTTTTTCATTAAATTTATATCAATGAACTCATCACTCATCTAAAACAGACCAGCTGTTCCAGTGTAGTTGAAAACGTAATTTCTAGGGTATGCATCTATTATCCACAGGAGGAAAACAGTGACAGCATGT
>OMNW01008117.1:0-12062 GCA_900303245.1 Selene dorsalis
ATAAAGACAGTGCACTCAGCTGTCAGATGAAACTCCCCAAACCCAGCAGCCATCATTTAGATAATCACTTCCTCCTCTTTGCATTTTATTTGGATTTGATTATTTGTCATCTGCAGCGAGATGGAAACCATAAATTACATTGTGTCCCTTATGCCTTCGCTGAAATCAAACATGCAGCCAGAATCACAGAATCAGCAAATGGAGTAAAATGCTACAACTTCTGGACACAAACACACAAAGACGCTGCAATGTGCCACACACTGGTATCTAGAAGGTCCTCATAATTATAATTACACATATTTTTCAGATACATAGGATCAGGGTAGCAAAAAAAAAATCATCATTCTTAATAATTTTGTCAATAAAACATCAAACTATTTACAGAAATTACTTGTTTTTTTGAGTATTTTTTGAAGACCAACACACTATTTGTGAAAATGAACAGGAAACTGCCTTAAATTAACATAAATCTTACAAACGAGGTGACGTCTTCAAAATCTTGTCATCGCCTTTTGTTATGAGAAGCCTGAGTCTTTGCTATTGTCCGCAGACCTCTGGAGGATCCTCTTGACCTAGACTTGCACCCACTTAAAGGGTCAGAGGTTAGACCTTCTACCAATGAGGAGGCCCCTTCTGCTCCTCACATAGGTATGAACCGCCTTACATACAATGACACCTAACGTAGGACAACATTAACAAAAACATTGCATTATGTAGTGCAGGCAGGTCAATGAAACCTTTATAAATGGAAAACAAGATGACTAGTATGATAGCATCTTCCATTATACCTTTTTTTTTCTTTGTTTTTTAATATTCAAAACAGGTAAAACTGTTGGTTGAGGAGTTTGATTCTTTTTTATTCCTCAAAATCTAAAAGTGCTGTACAGGATAAACAAAGGGTGGATGTCTTGACCACCTCATTGGTAAAACAGATAAAGAAAAACTTTGATTTCTGATCCAAATAGTATGGTTTTAACTCAGTATTTGTTTCTGTTAAATGGTAGAACAAGCTCAGTCACGTATGTGTATATGTGTGGGTGTAGTTTGTTTTCCTGCATGGAAATCACTGTTTCAATTAAAGGTGTTCGATCCAGCAGCACAGCAGGACAGGCCGGCACACAGGTTGGCTGGAGGGAGGCAGCGCTGCTTCGTTGCCCCCCTGCTGGGCTCTTCGGTGGGGGACTGATTTTTAATCCAGTGCCAGGGTAGTTGGCCCACACAGGATATCTCACCTATAATAGCAGCCTATAACCTGAGGCCAGACCCCCGATCTAGGTGTGAGAAGGCCAGCAGTCATGGACTCTGGATGGCATCTTCTCTCAACATGAACTCTGCTAATTCTTTTTTTTTTTTTTCTTTTTTTTTTAGCGCATTTTGGAAAGAGCTGAGAATACATGTTCTAGATGAACTGAGGTGTGATCATATTCTGTAGATGTAAGTCTGACCAAATGATAACAAAAAGGTTGAAATGAACTGAATTACTATTAAAAAAAAAAATGACATGTGAGGGAGCATGATATGATAAGATACAGAAATAAGATACAGATGTTTGAATAAAAGAACATGGCAACTGCATTTTGGCACTTTGAAGCTCTTAAAGAGACCATCTCTTAAACTGCTGTGGCAATCCATAAGAAGATATATTTCTCATTTTAAGAATCAATGACCATCTGATGCTACTCTCTGGTGCGCAAGTAACAAAAGGTCAATCAGCCAGTCATGAGGTCCTGAGTCTGTCTTCTGATTGGCTGACTAATCTCTGAGCAAATTCATATCCTGTAAGGTTTGGATCAAATCACATCAAAGTTTATTTATAAAGCACTTAACTTCAACTGTTAGTTATCTGTTGATGGTGCTAGCATGCAGTCTGATGTTGGAAATGGCAAATTCTGTCCTACAAACTTTGCAAAACACCTTTGTCTGCGGTAATCCACGAATATTTCCCTCCCCACTCCTCCTGGACCTGCAGAGACATTTATGCTTTTTTAGCTGCGTGTTTATCAGGTCCTGGGACACCAGCCCCCATGTCAACCATGAATGAAAATTATTTGATAATCAATTCGTGCCCCTGCTGTACACAATTACAAAAAAAACAAACAAAAAAACAACTACTACAGCCATACTTCATGTACAGCAGGAAGTGCTGCAGCCAATGTGCAGCCGACGGGAGCTGGCTGTTAATGTTTTATCAAGCAATAATGACTCCAGACTCTGCTCTAGTGTAATTTTCAGGACAATTAGGACAGGATTTGGGATTCAGGAAAACTGCTTGGATTTTCGGGAATGTCCCAAATTTTTTGGGACGGTCTTGAATTTTTCGGGATGTCTCGTGGTGAAGGCTGCTTTGTTGTGACATCACAAAGTTACAGAAGTCCTGACATCTGGTTTTAAAGCTCAGTTTCTGAATACAGGCTGTGTACATTCCTCTGTGGACTGAGGCTTTGATAGTTTATTAATATGGAACCTCGCCCTGCTTTGTTAACAGAGATGACATGTACATCTGCCTTTATACCATATGGGACAGTTTTATTTAAAGTTTTAAAATTTCTCAAGAACTCACAGATACTTCAGCTCTACTCTCTTGTCTTCTTGGGGACCACATATTCCTACTCCACAAAAAAAACTGCCGTCTTCAAAACAACATTTCAGTAATGCAAAGAGATTTTGTTCAAGTTTAGATTTAATGTTTTTATCAGTCTTCATTTGTTATCATAAAAAAAGTCTTTCTGTGCAGTCTTTTTGTTGCACTTTCATTTAGGAACTCATGGCTGGGTTTTCAGTGTTTCTCCGCTGCGTGGCCTAATTAAACTGCTTAATCAGTTAACGACTCCAGCGAACACAGTTAAAGGGGAATTAAGCACAAAAAGATTGAAGAGAGGAGTGGTGAAAATGCTGAGGAGAAGCTTCGCTCGTCTCCAGTGTAAAATAAAATTGGGGATGGAGCCGAGCAGAGGAGGCCATTAAAGAGTGAGCAGAGGCTGCCGCACTGTTTGCTGCTGTTGTGCTGAGGGCGAGCGAGCCAATTGAGATACTTGTTTAAATGGGAAAACGGGACGTCTTCACAAAGAGGCAAATTAAAAGCACTTTGCTCTGTTAAGCAGAGGGGAGACAAGGGAAAACAGGGGAAAAACAACAACAGAAGTGAAAGGCATCTTAGAGGAAATACACTCCTTCACTGCAGCTTTATAGTTCTCAGGTGATTTTGGATCAGTTGCACTTAATAGACTTGTGTGGGGAAAATGGGAAATTTATTATTGTGCTAGTTTGGCATAAAAATATATACAAAACAGCCGTAATGTGTCATAATGTCACTGAAAATGGCTTTCACGTCTATTGATGCTGCCTTCGACAAAAAGAACAGGGAGACATGAGAAACGGCGCTGCTTTGTGTTTCTCCTTTTTCTTTTCTTTCTTATTTCTCTCTTCATCTCCAGCACTTCACATTTTCTATATTCTGTCCTCTCCTCTCTTTCTTCTCTCACCACCTTCTCTCCTGTTTTTTCTAACACTTCTTGCCTCCTTTTTCCTTAATTGCCTCACTTTCCTCATTTCTTGACCATTCATCCTCCACTACTTTCTATTAGACTTGCTTTATAATCAAACTTGTATCAACATCTTCTGATTCATGCATCTGCAAATCATCCAAGTTGCATGAAATATGGTCATTTGCCCCCTCCGCAGTTACAGCACTGAATAAGTGTGTGCACAGAACATTATAACGACACAGTGAAGTTGACCTTTGCCCATTTGGATATAAAATGTCAATGCTTAATTTAATCCTTATGGACTTTTGAGTTAAATTATGTCACTTGAATTGAAGTATGACTGTTAATGGCCAAAACTGTGTTTTATGAGGACACAGTGACCTTGACCTTTGACTTCCAAAATCTGATCTGTTCATCCTTGAGTCCAAGTGGATATCATAAAGACATTCCCTCTAGCCCTCATGTTTGATACGTTCAGCACGTTTGACCTTAAAACATACTGCAGGGGCATAAAAAAACACATGGAAATCTAACTTACTGCAAAAATATGAGATCTTTAAACATACCAAGAACATAAGGAGAGAGAAGGCATCTAGAGAAGAAACAGGTATAGCCTATATGAAGACGTCTTTTGCTGGACAATAATCTGTAAGATGATGCTATAGAGCAGTAGTAATACGCTTAATTAGTATCATCAACCCTAAAAACACACTTCTTTATTTATTTTTCATCCTTTTTCCCTATTTATACTTTAAATACATCTTTCAGGAACAAAAGGACCAAGTGTTTGTGCTACAAAGCTGCACAGTCAGTTATTATTAGTCTTGTAATGTCAGTCAGAAAAGAGGTGAACTTGCAGCATTTCACAGAACAATTACAGATTTATTTGGAGCATTTACACCTCCCTTATGTCCATTCTCTTCCTCTTCCATCCTCTTCAGCAGTAAACTTGTCCAGTGCTATGGTGACGCAATACATGTATAATTGGTATTCAGCCATTCTTGGAACTCATTTCTACTCTCTCTCCTTCACACCTCCAGCCATCCCTCATTCGGTCTGATCCTCACCTCCTTCCTCCTTTTCTCCTCCTCTTCCCAACCATTCTCTCTACCCTTTTTCTCCCTGCTAAGCCTGATCTCCTCTTGCCTCTGCCCCACACACACCTCCACTTTTTCCCTCCTCCTCCACCTCCACTCAGCTCCACATGCCTCCTTGACTTCTTGGATGGAACCCAAAATGATTCAGGCTCATTATGCAGGACACTATATGGGGGGAGAAAACTGGAAAGCAGAGAGAGAGGAGAGAAAAGAGGAGGGGAGTGAGCATAAAAAAGAGGAAGGATGCAGGGGAAGGGAGCATCTGTTGGCCTCCAAGGTAAGGCAGCAAGCTTGACACATACAAGCGCGCACATACACACACACACATTTACACACAGTTTGCAGAGTAACATCACATACTGTAAAAATGTCCGGCATATATTTGCACAAATTTGAGGTTTTAGATTTCTGCTCATTATCAGAACACCATTACACACACACATATTACCTGTCTATTTCAGTGTGCATGAATGTGTAGGTTTGCGTTTGCACATCAGTCTGGCGATGCATGTGTCCATGATTGTGAGTGTGTGTGTGTGTGCATGTGTGCGTGTGTGTGTGTATCAGCATGTGTACCTGACACACACACAGGAGTGTGTGTGTGTGTCAGGTGTTCGCGGACGCTGAAGGGGACTGAGTGTTTTCTGACGCCTGTCTAGCTGCGCCTGTCTCACTGGGCCATGGAAGTGTCATCTGCCCAGGCCTCAGCACACTCACACACACACACAGTCTCACATTTTCTCTCGCACATTGGTGAGGAACAGACAGCCCAGAGTTTGCTGTCATCTCATCACACTGTGCAGGTCCGGCAGTGCGTGCGTGTATGTGTGTATGCTTATTTATGTGTGTGTGTGTGTGTGTGTGTGGTAAAGAAAGAGAGTAAAGGAGTGAGAACATAATACTGCTGCTAAACAGCAAGCCTGCTGTCACTGTGGTCTTCAAACTTCAGGTAGCACCAAATAAATTTTGAGAAATTTCCTTTTTGAAATCCATTAATAGCATCACAGTGGTGCCAGAAACTGTCTGAAACACAGACATCAGTGGTCGTGCCCCCTAAATCACACTCCTCCGCTTTGATGCTGTCTTTATAACAATTAAGCCGTATGAAAATGCTCGGAAAATTACTGCATCGCGTAATTTCCGGCAAAAAGCCTCTTTGTGCCACTACCATTTCTACTCATTACCACCAAACCCAGTGTATTCTAATGGAAAACCCAATTAGCTTGTACATGGGAGGAATGCTAATGGGGGATCACAAAATTCTTGAGTGCTTAACTGCATGCATTTATGTGGTGGTTGGCTGCACAATTCATTTGGTAACCATCAAGGAGTAATTTGAGAAAAGGTAAGAAAGACTGGAGGCTGATTAGAGAAAATGTACCTGTTTATAGGCTCTGAGTACCTGTGATTGTGGAAACCCTTCACTTTCATGGCCCAATTTGATGGAGAGTTGTTGTTTTTGTTTTTTTTAATAAAGCTGCTACATTTGACAAAATAAAGGTTGAAAACAGTACATTAAACTGTGACAACAGATTTTGCAACACAACTATGTAAAGTAAAAAAAAAAACTCATAATAAGAGTAAAAAAAAACAGAGTTGAGAATCAGCATTGTGTAGTAAAGAAGGGGGGTTAAATTCAGCATAACTGAAATATAAGAGGGAACTGATATGGTGACACAGGTCTTGATGTAACATATTTTACATGAGTCATAGCTGGTAAAAGATGATGTTTTTTCTTCTTTCTAAAGCTGTATCATCTTTTTCTGGCAGTTGAAGCTTGATAGATTGTTAAGAAATGCTTTTCATAAGTGTCATGCTGAAGGAGGCTAAACACTAACTGGAGGAATTTTTTACATGTTGGTCTTCTTAGCATCTTGTATGTAACCTAAAAAGCCCAAAGATGCCCTGCAATGAAAGCATCACTTTTAACTTTTTATATTATTCATATGATTGTTTTGTTGTTGTCGTTGTTTAATTATTTTACAAAGTCGTGAGATGAACTTTAATAAACTCATTACTCATAATTTATAAGATACGTTGTGAGAAACTGATAGTGGAACACCATATATCATTGCATTTTCCAGACACATATATATTTCAAATCATATGCACCACAACCAGTCTGACACCAACATCACCCTGTCCCTTCCCTCATTATCCCCCTCAGCTGGGTGGCCGGCGAGAATCAGAAGTGACCTGCCTTCTGCCTGCACTGGTTGCCACGGTAGCAGCCAACAGACATTTCTATTCAAAATAATAAGGGGAGATGGGAGATGGGGGAAATATGGTGGCATAGGATGAGAGGACAATGGCCTCTGTTTGTCCCTCTTTACTCTTTGTCAAGTAAACTTTAGCCTGAATAAAGGTTAAGGCAGACTGGTAGAGAAGATGGGACAGGAAGAGTGTTGATGCATGCCAATTAATCTGATGTTTAATTATCAGACATATGATAAGAAGCGCATGACTGCCCTCCACTTTTCCCTTTAGCCTAATCCCATTAGTCTTGATCCCTCCTCTCTTCACACATTCTCTTTTCTTTACTTTCCTGTCCCCTGATCACTATGCCCATGCTTTTCCTTCCTCTGTCTTGCATCCCGCTCTCCTGTCTCTCCCACAGCACAAGCTCTCTGTCAAGCTATACTGGAAGTGAACAGAGCATTACCCTACAAGACTGGTGCCAGCTACCTTGCATTGTGCTAATAACAGCGGAGCATCCAGCAATGCATACGTGTCATGTATAGGCTGCTGTGCTGTCAGCCCGCAGCCCAAGAAGCTGACAGTAGCAAAGAGAACAAGATGCCACTAATTCTCCCTCACTCTCATACACGTTTGAAGAGAAATGGATGGACGAGGCCGTTTGTGCTGGGCGAGACAAGATGGTATTTGTTTGAAAAGTCAGGCTGAGGGGGAGCCTTGTGCAGGGTCACTGAGGTGAACAGCTTTAAAAGAATAACCTGCTACATTTATCACTTACTACTTAATAGGGACTAATTAGATTGTTAGCATGAGTAGGGATTGCTGGAAAAGGGGAGATAAGTAGAGGAACACCAACAACAGACTCTGAAGTCTCAGCAGACGAAAAATTGATTGCCCCAAGTATGTAGTGTAAAGTATGCCTGGGAAAAACAGGTTGCATTCAAGTGCCCTTACAGTTGTAGTTACAGTATGTGAGGGCAGGGAGTTAAAAAGGTGGAAATACACAAATTGAAGGAAGTAAAACTTCCAACAGACACACAAGGTAGGTGATTTTAAAATAAATAGATCTAGATCTATATATGTGATTATCCATCCATCCATTAGTTACACTGCTAATCTGTGCAGGGTCGTGGGGGGGCTGGACCCAGTCCCAGCTGACATAAGACAAGGGTGGGATACAACCTGGACAGGTTGCCAGTGTATCACAGGGTCGACAAATGGAAGCAAATAACCTCGCACACATACATTTATACCTATAGGCAATTTAGACTCAGTAAGACTCACCCCCATCCATTTGTCAGTTTGTCCGTCTGTCTGATTTATGAGTGCCTGTAGTTCCTTTGTCTCCAGTATGTTAGGCTTGGCTCCTGTGTGTGTGTTTCTGGGGGGTAGGAAAGGGGGTCTGCATTGGGGATTGTGGGAAATCAAGAGGTGGAGAGACATGTGTAGTGTTGACGGGGACGTGTAGTTGCTGATGTACTTGGTGGGTCTTACATCATGGGATAATTTATGGATCTGTTAACTCATAAATACACAAAAAGCGAAGGTAGCTAGATAAACAAGCAGGTGTTACTTATAAAACAATATGAGGAAATAAGAAAAAGAGAAAATATATACAAAAACAGATCAGATTTTCTAGTGCTAAAAACTATAAGCAGGTAATTGTTTAGATTATGTGGTCAATTTATTAAAATAATGCTTTATAATGTTTATAATGTATGAAGTTCAAATCATAACACAGTTTAACAATAGAACCACTGCTGTGACCACCTGCTGTTTGAGGATCTTATATGTGAGGGGTACACAATTAAAATTCAAAGAGGACCTGTTTTACCAAAGGAAACAAATGTAACTTGACTTTTTTTTGTTCTTTTTTTGGTGATTGACACTGTCCCCACTTGAGTGGACACCCAGCTGTGTAAAATTACCAAACAAGTGGAGGTGAACAGAACCAGTACTCTCCATATGGTCTGATATTAATGTATGTTAAAGGTCAGACATCGTGGTCACTGTCAGTTTTTCTCCTGGGAAAGTGTTTTGATTGTTTTTGTCATGGAGCAGTGTTGAAGTGGAATCCCCAGTAACGAATGAATGGCCCATATTGCTGTGAATGCTGCTGCTGAAACACAGACAGTCGTTCCACCCTCGGGTGTCTAGAATTGACTCCAGTGAATTTGAATTGTCACGGTTTAGCTCCTGAATCCTGGAGTCTGAACTTTCTTTGTAGTGAGAAAGGCCCAGAATGGACTCATCTAAATTTTCTCTAAGAAATACCTGAATCAGTGGGAGAGAAAGTGATGACAAGCTGACTCAGCTTCTGATCTACTGCCTCAAATCAGAGCTGTAATGTGCCCTTCCATCACTAAATGTGACAGCACACGTGAGAAAGGGCTAATTTTGCACAATTGACTGGTGAACCTTTTTGGTTCAGTGGAATTACGGCCTGATTAATCAGCCATGATTACCATTTAGCGAGACCTTGTGGATTGTGGGGCTCTGATGCAGGTCTCTTATTTATTTATATACCTCCACCTTTTGGTTTTTCTCAAACGCATTAAGCTGCCATTCTCATCAGGCTGACAGGGTCAGTGCCACCGTTCATTATGGGACTTGGGGAAGAGACGAGACGAGCCTGCTGCAAAGCATCAAGCTTGCTGGCAACCTGAGTGTTTAAGCTCAGACTCCAAGTGCTGTAAATGTGTCCCTCTGTCACCACTGACGATTTAAACACATAAGCTGAAATATGTGCATATAACTGACACTGAATGTACAATCTAAATGAATATTTTGCTTTCTGATGAGCTTCAACCAGTATAGCTTCCTGAGGACAGATTTCCATAGAAGCTGTTGTTGATAAGACCACCTAACCCAAGACCAAGTCAAGACCAAGACCAAGGGGGTGAGGGTTAGATTAGACTGAGTAAAAATGTAGTTGATTCCGGTCCTGACTACCCCAACACCATTAGCGCAGGAAGTGGGGTGCTGCCCCCCTCGTCAGAGCATCTGATAATCAAAACCGTCAGATAATCAACACCATGGACAGCGCTATAGAGTTTGTCTTATCTGCTGTAAGTCTCTTGAACTGAATATGTAGTTAGTGGAATAAATGTAATAAAGTTTGAATTTAATTTACTTAATGATGATGAGCCAACACAACAATGTTACATCACATATTTTGCATTCAGATGGCAGCCCCCCCCCGCGAAAACATCTACCAGTGTGCCTGCAGAACACTAACTTTTACTACTACCACCTACCTAAAAAGGCCTGTGTTTCCTGCCGATTGACCTCTTGCTCTTATGAGAGTAACTGCTATCCGTTTAGGTTGCAGAACGAGAAACACCACCTTTAAGTCTGAACATAAACAAAGCATGTGACATACCAGTCAAAATTGGTTTCTTTCAACCTTGTAGAACACCTAGTTTCAACAAACACAAAGACATTAAGAGGAACAGGCAGATTGTGAGACATAGCTAACCATGCTAAAAAATTGCATGGTATATTTAGCATACAGATATGAGGGGGTATTTAATTTTTCATTTTCATTTCAGAGTTTTTTTTTGTTCATTTGTTTGTTTTTTTCAAATATCTACTAATAGGCAGAAAAGTTTCAATGAAACTACAAAAATATTAAAGGCTTGTGATCAGAAGAAAGAGCCAAACAGTTACATCATCTGGAGCAACTACAGCCTCAAGTTACAAGAACTGTCTTTTTACCAGTGTATACATAGTTATGATGGTAGAACAATCAAATGGGTTAAAAGAAAATTGTTTACTATTGATTTTATATGGGAGATGAATGGCAGTCTTTCAAAGCACTGTGATTTATTGATACATCCACTCCATCTTCTTTGTCTCTCTTTATACAACCTCACCTGACCTCCTGTGCTCCCATCATCATTTCTACAGGCACATGAGGTCACTTACCAATAAAAAATAATGGGCTCCAGCAAGATACTTGCACAGACGGCCCATACTGTTATTTTGTAGGGCAGGGCAGTCTTGTTTCAAGTAACCTTGTATGCTCTCCTTTCAGCTCTGATTTGGCCTTAAACAACTCCATAGAAAAAATATAGTTAGCAGAAGTTAGCAATATACATATATATATATATTGCTAACTTCTGTGTGCTATTTGGTGGGTGGGTTGTGTTGGCTTATCAGAGATTACCCATTTTCTGCCATCTTATATTTTCATGTTGTACAATGTCATCAAACTGCCTGAGTTTGATGTTGTCTTCTGTCTGAGTCTGCATCCTTGTCGGTGTTAGTCTCTCTGTCTCTCTCTCTCCCTTTTTTTCTTTCACCTCCTCCTCAGCTCTCGGTGCAGGACTGTAATAGTGGTGGTCGGCCCTGGGTGGCGATGCAATGTTCTCTCTCAGGACTTGAGCAGACCTGGAAATATGGCTGCCAGGAGAGGAGGTGGCAGATGGCTGACAAGGCATTTTTACCCATAACGCCCCAGTAAAACTTTAACTCCCAAGATTTAGTGCTAGCGCTCTGCACTTAGCAAGCTGCAGCCGCTGGCATATTTTTTCAAAAGTCCCAAACTGATGGTTTTGCCAGCTGCGCATAAACATGCTTTATTGATTGTGCTGTTAAAAGATTCAAAGGGCCAGTATCATTTAGCAAAAGACAGTTTTAGAGGACAAATAAAAGCTAAAAATTGCTCAAACGTTGTGGTAGGCATCATTGATTTTTAGAAGAAAACACAGAATACTGAATTAAATTATTCATCATGTCATAATATTGACTGATGACGATGGTAGGCAATAATTTAGAAATTTAAAGGTTCCCAGGCAACAATGGCAATTAAGGCATTTAATTCACCCAGTTACAATCTCTAAGGGCCTGGCTATGGCTATATCTCTTAATTTGTCCTGGACAAGAGCACCATGAAAGTCACACTCACTTACAAAATTGTCCAAAGAGAAAGGTTTGCACTCATAAACCATGCAGAGAGTTTTGGCTATTTTATTCATACTGAACAGCATTGTATGTTAACCAACCAGTGATGGAGGAAAAATGATTTTGATGATAGTATTTTACACATCCTATCACTATAATCAATATTGAATTCTCTGAACATAAAGGTAACAACCTTAGACTAATATATCTGAAAGCATCACGAAATAGACAACATTACTTACGCAGGGTTATACATTGTGTGCTGACTGCAGGGTGTTTGAGGGGCTAATTGGACCCTCGGTATATGTAAGTATGGTAGGAAGACTGGAGAAGCGTCAAAGTGCCATAGAGGCACAAAAGAGACAGAAACAGGAAGTGA
>OMNW01008118.1:0-10944 GCA_900303245.1 Selene dorsalis
GCCTTGAAACCACAGCCCCACAGAGTGTGTGTGTGTGTGTGTGTGTGTGTATGTGTGAGAGAGGGAGAAAGGAGGAGTGGGGGGGAACAGTTGTGCGAATGGGCAGATATGGAGCTGGCAAACACATGTAATGAGGGAGATAAAAGTGGTGCCTAATGCTTTGTGCAGCTGCAAGTGAGCTGTCACAAGATGTAAAATGAAGAAAAATAAAAATGGAAGGTGGACAACAAAAGGAGAGGAGAGGCCACTTTAGGCGTCATTGCAGCCTTCAGTTGGTGAAAGCATCATATGCCGAGAGACTCGAGAGTCGAGCAGGGAGGTAGAGGGGGGGGGGTCCAGGCCTCTGGGCAATGTGTAACCATGACACGACCCGACGGAGAGAAATACCACACTCTGGCCAACCTTGTCCAAATTTCTCCCTGAGCTGTCTTCATCACAGCCTCTCATTTAATCCTTTGATGTTCTGGAGCGAGGAATGTATTGATCAGTAACCATAGCTACTGTTTTGCAGGGACTTTCAGGGTTTTTTGTTTTTTTTTCACCCCAACCAGTTTCACACAGTGTGCTGTGATGAAATGTTTGCTGTTTGTTTTGGTACCACTCAGTGCATTTAATTCAGTGTGTAATTACACAGTCTCCATGGAAACTGTGCTTCGATTTATTTTGTTGACATGTTGGCCATGTTGTTATCATGTCAGATGATAAATGATGATCTTGTGGGCATGGAAAATAATCTGGAGTTTTTCTCAGACTTTCACCCGAAAAACCAGTCGGAGCAGCTGTGCAGTTTCTCCCCATGTTGGCCAGTAATGTTCAGCCGCTGGTGGTTACAGGATTTGGTGGCTCTGTGGCTCTGCTACCCACATCTGCTCGCAGACGTAGAGTGCATCGCATGACGCCCAAACCCTGGGCTTGAACACACACGCATGCCACCACGTTGCCCTCCACACAAACACAGGCATCCAGAACACTCAGCCATGCATTCACACCCCAATGTGCAATGAATGCACACCACACTTACTGTACATATGCACACGCACACAAAACACACATATGCATACTCTCTCACAATCTCTAGCAGCAGGCACGGTCCTATGTACAAACACGCCCACATTCAGTCACCCCCTTAACCTCTGCACACAGAAGCCAAGAGCCTCCACTTCCCTCTGTGCAGAAACCCAGGAATTATGTCAAACCGCTCTCTGTGTTCATCCCTCCGTTCCTAACCGTGCATTATCCTCACCACCTTCCCTGTTCACATCTGCCCTCCAATTTAGGATGATCACACTTCTGAGTCACATGATTGAAAACAGGGGCTTGTTGCCATACCATTGCCAAGCCCTGTCATGTGCCGAGCACTGTACTACTGTGTGTGTGAGATTGTGTGTTGTCCCAAGTTGTATAGAGGAAGGTATGGGGAGAGCCTGTAATCATGCAGACCATTGTAGTGTGTGTTTACAATCTATAACCAACTGTAGCTAAAGGAAGAAAAAAAAGTGTTGGAGTCTTAGAAGCCATTTGCTGCAAATCATTTTAAAATCACCTCTAACGACGTCCGTTGTCATAATCAAGTAGTGACTGCCTGAGCAAATTGACTGTTATTGTTAACTATACATGAAATGATTGCCTCACAATGTCCAGGATTTACTGTAATAACACCCCACAGAGGAGTGAAGGCTAAAACAGCAAGCATGTGTAAACATCCTGATGGAGCATATCTTCATACTCTTCCACCGACACTTTTTCTGACTCACTTCAAAAGCTCCTCGGTTTTCCTTCATACCCTCCCAACGCTGAGGACAACATTATGTATTTGTCATGTTAGAGTAGATCCACTGCTTCAAAGAAGGTAAAATAAACCTGTTTGACTGTAACGCTGTAGATCTAAGTTGATTTCCACCACCAGATTCATTTGGTAACAATTAACACAGTTTCATTTGATCATTTGATGTTAAATTTGGTTTCCCTGAAGCGGTACAGTAGGTCCCTCGGGGGGCTTCTTCACCAAGCAGGAATTATGACACAGAGCTGCAGGCTTCCCCTCTTTCTCCCTCTTCATCTCTAGCTACAAGGCCGCTGTCAATTTACACAGCTGAAATCATTTTCCTGTCTTAAAAAAAAAAAGCTGGCTTTTTCCAAGTACATGAACGTCGGCCCGGGGAATGTCCAGCATGCATTCAGCCCTGACTTTATTGTGGTTTGGGTCCTCTGCAAAATCTCACAGATCTTTTACTCCCCACTCCTATTTTCTTTCATTGTCTCACTTTCTCTCCTTTTTTTTTATTTTTTTTTTTCCAGTGAGATTTTTTTTTTTTTCACTCATGGAACACTTAATTGAAAGCTTCTTGTGTACTGGGATGAATGGGCACCACCACTCTTTCAAATAACCCAAGGAGATTCGGTTTCCCTTTTTAGCAGCACAGAGACACGTGTGTGTGTGTGTGCATGTGCGCGTGCGTGTGCATGTGTGTGAGGGTTAAAACAGTCTGACCTTATATAAACTTAACTTACTTTAATAGGACTTTACATATAAATGGTTAAATAACTAATGATCAGTTAATTGTCTTGATAATTAAGAGTTAATGATGTTGTGTCCTTTACTTGGCCTTAAAAACTGGACTTAATGTGACTTTAACTTGATTTTTAGTTGACCAGAATATATTTTCTGTGTGGCCCTATTACACATTTGTAACAGATTCTGCAATTTCATCATGGCTTATATAAAACAGTTATGGTTTTTTAAAGCTTTATTTGCCCTTAATGAGTCTGATTAAATGGATACATAATCTGTTGTCATAGAAATGATGCGTATAGTTTAACTGAGATTGACAGAGACGTTCAAACTCTCTGCCCTAAGATAACCAGTGGTCGTGTAAAAAGGGTTAAATTGTCTGTTCAGGAAAGTTTCATAAAATGTTGGACAGAGCACATTTTATTGTGCTGACAGATGAGGGTGAAATTACTGGTTTAGTGTCTGAAATGACGTCGTTCCCCCACATGACAGAGCAGACGTCCTGATTCATTAGTGATAAGAGGAGTTCTACCTCATAATTTCCATTTTTTATTATATCTATAAAACAGCTTTTGTACTTTTTAAACTGAGTTAAAGTTAAAGTTCAAACGCTCCCCTGTTGTGTATTTTCTTATTTTCTTCCTTCCCTTTGTGCCTGCTTGCATCCATGCGTCTGCACATGTTTTTACATGTGTGCATGTGTGTGTGTGTGTGTGTTTGTGTCTTAAAATATCCTGCACATTTCCCGACATCCCCACACCTAGATGACACAGCTCTAAATTCCATCACTAACTCGGTTACCTCATGGTCTGTCCGAGGGAGACTCGGGGAGCATCCTGCTGCCACAAAATATGGGCTTTTTTTGTGTGTGTGTTTTTTTGTTTTGATTAGTGCACATGCCTGTTTCTATGGTAACGGCAGAGAAGGCTGCTGTGTCAGTGGTGATGCAGCGCCAAGTCAACATAACACTGCTGTATCGATGGACTCTGTTTCATTCCCTCCTCCTGTGTCTTTCTTTCTCTCATGCACTTTCCAGAGTATGACTGCTCTCCCTCCAACTTTTTTTTTTCTTCATCCCCCTTTTGTCTCTTAAATTTTTCTTTCCTCACATCACGTCACATGTTTGTTATGTTTCTGGTGTTTATACCCACTCTACCTGTGGAGCATTTATTTTAGCCCTCCTTCCCTCTTCCTTATCCCTTTCTGTTTCAATGTTTAATGTGACCACCTTTTCCTGTCATTCTCTTGTTTTGCCTTTCTTCCTGTATGTTTAAAACTTCTTTTTCATACCTCCATCAATTTTATTGCATTTTTTCTTCTCTCACCTTCCTCTGTCACATTTCTCTCCCTCCCTGAGTGTCCCTGTGTATTTGTTATTTCCTTCCTCTCTGGCTTCTCCTCTCCATCGCCTCAGTGTTGGTTTGACTGGTCCCAGTCCCAGCACGCTGTGGTCAGTAAACCAGCCGCTCATTGCTGTTGAATGGCTGCCTGGTTAAGCCCATATATATGTCCTCATAAGTGGTTGTGATGGGGATCTCCCCTCCACAGATAAACACAGCCTGCTGAAGCCAGGACCCTGCCTGTTACTAATAAAATTCCCTGGCAGAACATTACATGCACCCTTCTCCCACAGTAGCATCCTCTCTATGACAAGGGATGTGTGGATGGAGGAATAGAGAGATACAAGTCCCCAAAGAGGAGGGGAAAAGAGATGTGCTTTTTTTTCCCCCACTTGAAGGCAGTAGGAAAGAAAACATACCTCTCACAGTGATCTCACCTGATGAGTAAGTGTTTTTCTCCTAACTGGGCTCATGTCTTTAGCAAAGTCATCACTGTTATGTTTGATATTACATCTATAATAATATGGAGTTAACCACTAACTTGGCAGCTGTAGTAAACTTTCACTCTGTAATTTACACTTTATTTGTGAGAACGCCCGTTACATTGTTGCAAATGATGCAGATTTCAAAGGTTTTCCATAACATATAATCAACAATTAAGACTTTTTCAGGCGCAAAGCAATTACCATAAACACACAACCATACAGAGAACATGTTAAACTGATTGTTGGGTTGACTATAATGTGAACAGTTTTACGATCATGAGCCTTAAAGACGAGGTTTGATCATTGAACAGTAGAGGCAGAGTTAGCCGTTAGTGAGGCAGTAGTAGCAGTGGTGGATGGCTGAAGGTGGTTTGTGTAACAAAGCTGCTCACAGGCCTTCAGCACATCAGCTCCGTTCAAAGGTGCAAACCTGTCACAGCGTCAGCCGTCACCTCGGTAAATTCGCCCGTGGTCACTGGAGTTCACGTGCTGCTGCTGCTGCTGCTGCTGCTGCTGCTGCTGCTGCTGCTGCTGCTGCTCTGCTGGTAGTAGGATTAAGAGACCCTGCGAGTTTTATGCATTATAATCTCTTGTCCTCACGTCGGGGAAAACTATGAATGATTCTCTCAGGCGTCTGTATGACAGCTGCAGCTCTCTTAGTTTCTTTTTCTTTTCATATGAAGTGCCATTCTTTTTTTTAATATGCTCTTCAGCTGGTCCCCTTCTTTCATGTCTTTCTCCTCATCTTTCTTTTCCTCATAAAACCCCGAGTTCCCAGCAAATGATTCATTAGATGCTTCAGTGCACACTTGCCTCATCATTCACTTTAGTCGGCTGCCAAGTACCCCATTTCCCCGTTTGTTTACACCAGCAAAAAGTGTGCCGCTTTGGTTCGCTGCCGCAGTGGAGGAGAAGAGCTGCTCGGGGCCACACACAGTGACACCCAGGACCTACACTTATATACTCTGATTTAGGAGTTGCTTTAAAAACTCCTCTGGCTGCTGAGCAGGGTTAATGATAAACTCCTCTCACAGGCGATGATGATAGCAACGAAGGTAATATCTGCATCACCAGAATAAGTGTTTCATATAATTTTTTTTTTTTTTTTTTAAATCTGCCATAGCTGAGTATCCTAAATGTGTGTGTATGTTGACTTACACACCCACGTCAGGTTTTGAAACAGTAGTTGTGAACACAAGTACGTCAGAAATGACTCCCCAACTGGTGCAGTGCAGAGAAACGTAATGCAGTAAAAGTGGTGTCTGTGGGGGTGGACCAGCCAGACATGGGCAATTTGAAATTAAGTTCTCTTCATCTATTTTTGTCACGACTTTCAGGCTTTAAAAATATAATCAGAGGATTTTAATTCCACACTTTTGCAAGTCTAAATTTTGTCTTTTTGTGAAAATATGCCAGTGTGTCATTAAGACAGAACTGTGGGTAAAAACCAAACCGAACTGAATAAATCTATTTAATTGCATCGGTCCCTTTTTTTGGCCGAGTAGCTGTTCTGATCTTTTAGTTGGTTTATGTGTGTGTATTGATGTCATTACTGCCTCTCTTATGACTCTGACTTAAGTATATGTTTTTACAAGAATTCACTTTTGATTCTACACGGTTTGTCTTGAATGTGCGTAGTTATGAGTGTGTTAAAGGCAAAATGTTCAATCATCATAATGTAATCCAGTTGTCAATCTGAGCTTTCAGGGCAGAAAATGAGCAAATGGCACCGAGCCATGAGAATTTGTTGAACGCGAGCCAGCCAACAGAAGAGCCTTATACTGCAGCAGACCCACCCAGCAGGCCAGCAGAGGTAAAGTGGCTAATAGTGTGAAAGATTTCATCAGTAAGTGCGTCTCTAAGGGGATCCCAGACCTTGGGCTCCATCCTTGTTGTTGCTGTGTTTGGGCCTTGGAGACGGAGGAAAGAGACATTCAAGTTGGATGATTAGCACAAAACCATTCCTGCTTGACTGTAAATCATTTAGCTCCACTTGTTGCTCTCCCTTTTCTTTAATCCTCTCTTCTCCTCTCCTCAGATGCACACCCATGTTCTCCCTCTCCTCTCAGCAGAAAGAAGATAAAATAAGCACAGATTTGAGGGTCATCCAGAATAAACATTGTTTTTTGTCAGTCCAGCAAATGAAACACCTGGTGCTGGTCAATGCAGAGGACATATTTCACGGCGTCTTGACACTCGGGATTAATGCAACATCAAATTGTTTTAAAATGGGGGACAGCCGCTACCCAGAGTAAATCATACGCCCCTTTTTATTAAAGTTTGCCCCAGAATTTATGTTTTAATTCAGACAGGATAGCCTGCACAGAGCTGACTGATGAGACTGGGAATGGGTTCATAAGGGCTCATGTTGAAACAGCCCTCAGACGATGTGTCGTAATATGAACAGGAAGTTTAGACTTAGCCACTGAATACTGCTGTTTGAGGTGGACCATTTCCCGCTTTTTGCGTTTTTTAGCTAGGTAAAGTGAGATTTGTCATTCTTTTCTTTCTTTGGGAACCAGTGTGATTGATAGAGTTCTCTGTCTCCTAGATGACACAGTAAATGCATCATACAAGCTGATTTCCTGGAAAAGAAAGAGAAAATGCCATTTTTTCCTCTACTGCACTAAGAGAGAGAGAGAGAGGAAAGGGTTGGTTGGTTTGTGTTTGCAGAGCTAAAGTTACAAGAGCAGAAGAGAGGAAACCAGATGAAAGTTAGTGGACATGATCACTGATCTGTGAGGCAGAGTACCTGACCGCGGTGTTCAGTCAAACCAGCCGCTTATTATGAGGCCATCCGTCTTCCTGAGGGCATACTCCACGCTGTCCATGCTGACCACCAGCCATCCCTCTTTCTGTCCAGATTACTTCAAGTGAAATCATATGAACACTGAGTCAAACCAGTGATTTATATCTGTATATCCAGTGGCTTCACAAAGTATTCCCTTTACTTTTCATGCTTTTATGAGTTCAGTCCTGAATAGTTAAAAGGGAAAATATGTTTTGAGAATTGTTAACAAAGGTTTTCAGCCCATTTTCAGTGTTTTCAGTCTTCTTGTGTAAGTCTTTAAAACCCGTGCACACCTGGATTTAGATGCTTTATCACACTCTTCCTGGCAGATACTCTGAAACTCTCTCAAATTACATGGGCAGTATCTGAACTGTCATCTTCAGATGTTCTCTGGGCTTTGCCTGACATAGTGTTTGGAGTCTTGATTTTTGGTTTCTAACACCAGAGAATCTGCTATCTTGTGCTTTGAGGTCTTTAAATGCAGTTTTCAACCTCCATGCTGGGTCTCATATACGGTGTAGTTCAGGTTAGACACTCTGCCTGACTGATGGAGCTGTGCGGAGATGGTTGCTGACAGTGGCTGTTGGGGTCTTGGTCACCCTGATCAAGGTGCTTGCCTGGTTATTCGTTTGAGCAGAGGATCAACTCTTCAGAAAATGGTTTATAACCCTAATGTGCACTAATCTTCACAGACGTCTTTCTTCTTTCTTTGAACTTCATGGCTTGATTTGCGGTGGCACTGGTCAGTCAATCCACAGCTGGATTCACATCTGGCCTGAAACAGTTCAGAAGGTTTGAATACTTTTGGAAATGAACGACTTCAAGAATTTAAACAACACTTGGTTGTAATTGGAAATAACATTGATAACATTGTGTTGATACCTGCAGGGCTTCTCGAAGCCACTGAATTTACCTCGGTATCAAACTGTATTTTTATCACTTCTCTTCTCTAAATCCATGTATCCTTCATTTGCAGGGCTTTGGAGCAGAGCTGTTTACTTCTGTGTTTAGCTGGCAGTCTCTTGTACTGTATATGAGTAGGGAGCTGTATACAGCGTCTTGTGTGCTATGTTGTGGTGTCTGCTGACTTCTGTGTACAGCCTGTGGTTCATTCCATAAATATCTGTGGCCTCTGTGATGTTATTCTCAGGCCCTCTGCTCTGTGAGAAGATTGCACCACAACACTTGTATTCCTCGGCCTGCAGTTAGAGGTTTAGGGGGATTTGGAGAGAGAAAACCCCAGCCTGGGCCCTGCTATACATTTTTATGGCCATTTTTATGCATATGATTCCGATGTAGAGCGCAGAGAAAGGGGAGATGAGGGAAAGAAACGGGTATTAGGACTCACCACAGGGGAATCAAACAAGTAAACCACAACTTATTTTCCCCTCTCTTTTTTGGCTCGGAGCAGAGTGGCTGTTGGGACAAGTATTGTCGGTCCGTTTCTCTTTGGGTTCACTGGTCCAGCCTAAAATATCTTAATAACTTTTGGACAGATATCTACGCAACTTGATATGGACATATATCATCTGAAAATGATGGATAACGGTCATTTGAGAATGCCTAAATCTTTCCTGAGGTCATTAAAAAGGTTCGGCCTGTAATCATTGTCCTCGGAGGATAAATCCTGATGATTTTTATTAACAGCCACCCAAAGGCTGACATTTTTATTTTTTTGTAATATAAGTGTGCAAAGCCTAAACAGCCAGAATGTGTATTGTCCTTTTTTTCCCGTAACTTCAGGCTGTGTGTTGCATTTAGAGCCGGTTGTACTTGTACTTGTCTTTGTTTGGTGGCACTCAAGGTGACAGACCTTATTTGAGAGCTTCCGGGAAACTGCTCTTGTGTTTTGGCAAACTGCTGTCAGTCAAGCGGGAGTACATGCTGACAGAGGCGAGAGGGATCACCCCTCAGCTGTCCTGCGCTCATAAAAAAGGGCCTGATCCGGGGGTTGACCGGCTGGCTGCAGGACTCCCGCCTCACAGAGTGGGCCTGCATGTAAGTGTGTGTGTGTGTGTGTGTGAGTGTGAGAGAGAGAGAAAATGGTTTATCCTGAAGCAGGAAATAAGGCTTCTAAGAATACACCCATACCACCAACCTAGGAAGCTCTGTGCTTACCAGAAGCATGCAATGCACACACACACACACACCTATACTGGTGTTACCCTGTGTGTGCATGTGCAATTGTAAGTGCATATGGTCTTTGTATGTGTCTGTGTGCAGTTCGACCTCAGCCTTGTGCATTATTATGTTTTAGTTCCTTTTCTCCCTGCTCATGACATGTTGATGTTCTGACATCCTGTGCAGTTGGTTTGAAGCGGTCATTGCACTGACAGGGAGAGACTGGCCAGTCACACAGCAGCGCTGGAGGCCAGGTGGACTGTCAGGGGAATTTAAGGAACAGTGGGAATAGTTACTCGATTGTCAGTGTGTCTCCACTTTGTCTAGTTTCTTTTGATAGGGCTTTCATGGAAATAGCTGAACTTGAGCCATTTGTCGATACACACAGCAAAAGTCTGACACAATGCATTTGGAAGGAGAGCAAGTTGTTGGCAACTGTTTTCCTCAGCGCTGAGGTTTTTGTGTAGTTACAGTGTAGAGCTGTTACACTTGTAAGGAGTTAAGGTCTTTGGCAAATGATACACAGTCATTGCATCAATACAAGATTATAGCTATAGTGGTATGTTATTGTATAGTAATGTTTTTGCAGCAGAAATGGAAATAGTTCCTGTGTATACACAACTCTTTGCAAATGTGTCCTTTGTGTATATTTGTAAATATATGTCCATGTATTTGTGGTCACTAGTCTCCTGCCAAACAGCATTTATCAGTGGGCTACACAGAAGAGCAGTGAGCATGAGTGGTACAAGTGAAGGAGAGAAGAAGAGAGACAGCCTGAAGAAAGAGGGATCATGCAGATGCTTTCAAGTATCCACGTGTGAAGCCATAAGCTCTTCTTGTGGCTCTGGGAAGCCAATGAGAAAACAGTGGTGTAATTGCCTAATGCTTGTGTAATAAGAGGCACATTACAACCCTAGGAGGTCCAACCAGACATGAAAGCCCCAGAGGCTGGCACTGAAGTGGCACACAACCGTTTCTCTCCTCCTGGTCTTCACCAGTTGTGTTTAATGCACCTCACTCTGAACAGAACAGCGTATTCGATATATACATATATACAGTATATATACATTCAGTCTTATTCCACCACATATAGCCCAACACACTTTGTCTTATCCTCTGTTGTGTTCTTGTGGTGTTGAAGCAGTAACAATCTGTACCTAAACACCTGTATTGACATTTCATGCATCTGATAATATATTTAGTTATGGACTTTTCTCCAGATGTTTGACATAAATGCAGAATGCAGTATTTTCCTTTCCCATGTGTTACACTGTACCTAGAAGTGTTTTGTAACCCAATGTGACCCATGGTTTGGCACAAAGAACTCACAACATGTAACCTCCGTGGGGTCAAGATTAGCAAACTAGCAGTGTGAGACTGAAGCTTTACAACAGAGTGCAGTGTGTGTGTGTGTGTGTGTGTGAATGTCAGTCATGTTACTTCAGCTGCAGGTTTGCGAGAGAACCACAGAGGGAAATGTGAAGCCACCGTGTAGACAACTCTACTGCGGTGGTCCTCTTTCTTCTATCCACAACTTACCCCACACACACACAAACACACACAACAGACCTTCAGTCAGCACCCCACCCTGTCACTTTATCATTGCACGCATGCACAGCTATAGTTACACACATGTAAGCGTTGCAAAAAAAAATTTATTAACTCGCGCAAATATGCTTTGCACCATATATATAT